>DWFO01003115.1:0-12704 GCA_018246595.1 Mimoniades nurscia nurscia | reverse complement strand
CCTCTGTACCGCCCTCCCCTATCCCCCTCGTCCTTCTCTAACCAGTCCTCCCTCCCCCCCTCGCCCAATTGAGAATCGTAAGTCAGTCAGTTTAGTAAAAGTCAATCTCGTCTATATCATAGCGTTTTATGGAAACTACAGATTGTAAATCTGTTGTTGTTTTTATGTCTGATTATAGCATAACTAGATACCTTCACTCAGAAACACCATAGCTTTATCAAGTAATTTTCTAGGACGATTTAAGTTACTCTTCAAAGGCCTGGTGTGATTTGATATTTAGAGCAGATATTAGCAGTTTCTGTGATCGGGGGTTATTCGTAAGAACTGTAGTCAGCATTTCCGTTAGATGATCATATTTTTATTGCGTAGTTTTGCCGTCTGAATTTTCGACAATTCGTTGTGGCTGTGAAACTAGATTTATACGCTTGCACAGCATGTACAAACTTGGAGGGAACCGTATTTAGTCACATTTCATGTTTTTCACACAATGATTTCTTTGTTCCTTAAAGCAACAGTTAGTTCTTACAGCTACGGACAATGTACTGGCGCAGCCGGTTTAGTGTTTCGGATTAAACTTTGCTCTCGTCTCTATACGTCATGAACTATTAGTTAGGTCCCTTGGAGAACGGTCTGTTTTTGGACGGGTCGCCTACTTCAAACCAACGGTGTTTTATGAGAGTTTTCTTACTATCCCTTCTAACTGTACTCCATATACACGTCGAAATAACCGGTCTACAATAGTGCAGTGTAGTCGGGTAGTTTATCTATGCCTATGCATTCATGTTCATAATTTCTCAGCTGTTTGATAAGTATAGCAGTTAAATCCGCGATTATTATACATATTTATCCCTAATATAATGGACACCAAGAGCAGTGCAATATGGTCACTTTAATAATTTGCGTTACATTCAGTCGGACTTCAGTGGGCGGGTGGTGAACAACGACCACTTCCTCTACTGGGGCAGTGTGCACAAGGAGCAGGATGAGCAAGAGTACAGGTTCGAGGTGGTGGAGCAGACGGAGTTCGTCGACGACGCTTGCTTCCAGCCGTTTAAAGGTATCGGTAGATTTAATTCATTATTAGCTTTACAAGTGTAGCAGAAAAATACCGAATAATTAAAATTGTCTGCGAACTGTATGGCTTTCAGAGCGACGATAGGTAAAGCAAAAATCTCGTAGTGTTCATGCAATACTTACTAAGTAAGCTATATTGAAATTGGGTTTCAGTTTTTAAAATATAGACGGGTAAAGTCAGTTTGTAGAAGATATAACAGATTGGAATATTTTGTATTGGGGTTAGCTTGTAACCTTTACAGGAACTGACTTGCAAACTGTTTTACAAGAAAAATATTTTAAAAACAAATTTGGAAGTGTGCTACAGAAAAATAAAACTTCTGTTTGAAGTGCCTCAATGCATTTATTTTGATAAATTCAATTCAATTTAATTTCAGTGGGCAAAACCGAGGCGTACGTGAAACGCTGCGTTGCAACGAAACTGCAGTCTGCCGAGAAGTTGATGTACGTTTGCAAGAACCAGCTGGGCATCGAGAAGGAGTATGAACAGAAGTTGGTGCCTGACGGGAAGCTCAGCGTGGATGGATTTCTTTGTGTTTACGATGTCAGTCTCGTGCCAGGGAGGACTTGGGAGAAGCAGGTGCGATTTATACAATTAAAAAGAGAAGATTATATGTATGTATGCACATATGTATACATATTTATGGTGGTGGTTATATTGATTGCTTGTATTATCTTCCAGAACGAAATCTTAGCGGCAATCCTCCAAAACATCCTTAAGTTGAAGAAACCAGTAGTACTCGTAACATCGAAGAACGACGAAGCGAGCGAGCAAGGGGTACGCGAGGCCGAACGTCTGGTCCAACGCAAGGAGTTCAAAGGCAACATTCCAATCGTGGAGACGTCGAGTCACGAGAACGTTAACGTGGAGCAGGCGTTCTTCCTGCTTGCGCAGATGGTCGACAAGTCGAAGGCTAGGATTAAGGTAAGGAACTGTTTTTTTTTTTTTAATATGAGTTATAAATCTTGCAAATCACAATAAGTCAGTAGTAAAACGTTTATAGCTCTAAGGTAGTGGCGAAACAAAAGCATTTCTATCTACTGAAGAAACCTTAAACTCAGTTGGGCATTAGGAACATTAGTGATCATTTGGTAATAATTTTTCACAATGGTTTTCTTAATTCACTTGATATGTTAAGTGGTAATCTGTGTTTATTTTTCTATCTGCAGGTAGCGAATTACGCCGAAGCACAACGAATAAGAAGAGAGGCATTAGACTTTGTCACTGAGGCGTTCACTCAGCTCATAAGAATACATGTCCAAGATCATAAGTAAGTTTGTGTTTTATACTTTAATATATCCTTTTAAAAGTTTGATTGACATTTCAGCATTTGTTTTAGTGCAACAAATGTCAATAATTATATTTTAAATGTTGTGATATACACATTATAATACACATCACACTTAAAAGTCCTACTTTCTATACTTAATTTATTTAGTAAACAAATACTACTTGTAACAAAAATCACAAATTTTTTATTTAACCACACATTTCAAATTAGGTATACGTGGTTAGATCTGTTTTTTGAATATACGAAGTTCAAGATACATCAATAATTCTTCTTATACGTAGGTAACCATTTTCTTAAATAAATATTTCACAAAATATAACAATTGTAATCATTCGGTTAATACTCATGTAGTGTCTAGTATTTTTCTTCCGTTAGGATAAGGCCTTGGGTAAAGGCTTGCCCTTGAAAGGTCTTTGTTTCTGGTAAATTGAAATCTTTTCGAAACATGACTTAGGTGTGTTGTAACATGGTGTTATTTGTTTTCAGGGAAATATGGTCAGCAGTGAGTAAGAGGTTGTGTCACTATCCAGAATGGATTAAATTTGTGCAACAGTTTGGCAATGATGGTACTCAGGTATGAGTATGAATCTTAATTTTCGTTTTTCTTATATTTTTTATTAATACATATACTATACAATGGGACAAAATACTACTTGTACATATATTTATGGTATTATGTAAATGTAATAAGAGAAAACATTACATTATATCAAATATATGTATATAGTGTAAGTGAAAGAGAGAGAGAAAATGTTAGAAGCGCAAAAGAGAAAGAATTTTGAGAGAAATGGTTTTAAGAGAGATATGAGACAGAGATATGAATTATATTTTAATACCTGTAATATAATGTTCAAATATGTAATGTCCTTGATTGTACACCATGTACAGAGACTTGATGTATTTTGATAATTTCAGGTTGTGTTCCGTCGTCATATTAGAAGGCTGAAAGAGGAGCGTTCAGCTAAGAAGCTACGAAAACAGTTGGCGAAACTACCTCAAGTTCTGTCTCGAATGCAACTTCCCACTGAGGAACTGCAGGAGAGGTAAGCATTTGCGATATAAGTGATACTTATATTTTTCTGCATACGTTCACTTACAGGGTTCGATTACACAGAGGTTGTAATGTACTTAAGATCATTAAATACATTTATAACATGATAAATTTAAAAGTTAATCTTTTTTCTAGGACATATTAAAAATGTATTGGCGTTGTTGAACTTTGTAAACATGTAAAGTTCGTTGCAGCGACTGGCCGATGGTGGTGCGCCAGCTGCGCTCGCACCGCGACTTCTCGGTGTACTTCAGCACGGCGCGCTCGCACTCGTCGGGCTCGGGCTCGGGCTCGGAGCCGCCCAGCCCGCGCGCCGCCGACACCACGCTGCGCGTCGGCGAGCGCGCGCGCTGCCAGGTACCCGCCTTCACTCAGTATGGCAATATTTCATTTAATGGATCTATTACCCGAGAGTAAACCAAATTCTTGCACATAGCTCAAAGGGTTAGCTCACTGAAGTGCCAATGGGTTGGGCATATTTATCGAAGAACTGCCATCAGTGTCCATACACTAGCACTTCATTTCAGATTCATATCCTAATATATACAAATTTAAGTCTGTAGCATACAATGAAAGATATAAAGATACTAATCCTTTGTCATATATTTTTTAAGCATTATTAACAGTATGTTTTGTATGAAATTTTTTGAATTTTGTTTCGCTCTCTTTTTGCAAACTGTTTCACATTAAATATTATAACAGAATAATGTTGATGTTTACAAACATGACAGATACACGTGGATTCCATTATTGTAATACAATTTGTATAATTACAGACCTTAGGCCAATCGCAGAAGATTCCTTACGAAATCCTAGAGACAAACGAAGCAGCTTCCGTTTTCAAAACATTCCTTCATGAAGCTCAGGAAGAGCAGAGGAATTATGAGTGAGTTTCAATTATCATTAAATATACTTACACGTAAAATACATAATATCTAGTTTAGAGGATTACATTTTTCAACCTCCCGGAAGCGTACACATTTCGTTAACATGATGTCCCTATGCAGATCTGTATATTCAGATGACGTCAACTTTTTGGTTGGTTAAATACTTGTTACATTTTACATGTTTTACACAAAATTTATAGTGTATGTAAAATGTACAGTGTGAATTATTTGAATATAGAATAGTATCGTAAATAAACAAATGTCATTAAAGAACTGTGATTTACAACATGTACGATTGTCTTATCATGTTAATGACACTCCCAGATGGTGTCAGCAGTTCAAGCGTCTTCTTGAAGAGACGGGCTACGTCACTCCCGGCAAGCAGTTGTCAGAGGTTCGTGTGCTGCTCATGGGCAGGGAGTGCTACGAGGCGTTGTCGGAGGAACAACAGCAGAGGGTCTACGATGAGCACCAGAGGCAGATCCAGCGTAGGGCGAAGCATAACTTGCAGGTGAATGTTGTCTATATATTAAATGGATTTAAGAAATTAACGTCTGACTTATATTGTGTAATCACTACATCAACTTCAAAATACATATGTGAGACATTTGAAAACTATTATGAAAGTTGTTATTGTATATGTGTTACAGGGTTTGAAGTATACTTAAAAACAAAATTAACCATATTGGTTAATTTAGCTATAAAATATATGCTTATAATTACATTTCGGCCGATTTGAGGGTGGTATCTCACTGTTTAAACATTAACATGATGTTATTCAATCGCAGGAGCTACTTTTGGAACATGCAGACTTGTTCTACCATTTTAAAAGCATATCACCCACGGGGACCATCACCCAAGAGGACATTAAGGAGATCACTGATGTACTGCAAGATGATTTTCGGTAAACTTCTGTTGTTATCGTTTAAAATGTTTCCATCATTGTTTGTTCTCAAACAAATCTATTGAACAATATGAGTGTTGCTTTACAATTTGTATGGGAGATATGTTTGTAAATATAGCTTCATTTGAATTTATTATTGTGTGAACAATGTGTCAGTTAGTGAATGCCTTTTTGCTTATACATCTTTATCAACACAGAACTTAACAATTTTTCAATAGGTGTAGACCAACACTCATTCTTATTATTTAAATATTGTCTCTTTAAATATTGTTACTGATTAGTTTTGTTTTCATATAATAATCGTTCATGGAATTTTAGATACAAGATGCTAGACCGCATGGAGCAGGACCGCAAGCTTATGCTGTTCCAACACTTGGGCTTTGTACATTGTCCTATGCGGGAGCATTGCCCAGCCGGCTCCAACTGCTTGGATGCCACTCTGCCCGTTATTTTGAATACTAGAGTTGGGTGAGTTTAACTGTACGAATGCAACTATTATTGCACTAGTATTGCATTTTTAAATAGGTCTGCCGAGTAAACTACAATTCTTCCCTGCCATCTTGAATGTACTTTTACCTAATATAGTGTGTGACATAAAAAAGTTACAAATATTGATCCATGTGTTTCATATGTTAAGCTTTCGTCTCTTATTATTGAACCTCTTGAAAGCTGTGTAGGTAATATTTGATCTTTTTGCACAGGTCGCTGACGTCGACGGGCGAGTCGCAGTGCCTGGCCGGGCCGCCCGCCGCGCCCTGGGCGCTCACCACCGACTCCAATCAGATCAACGTTATCATATTAGGGGTGAGTGTTACACATTTACTGATCTGATAACATTTCTTTTACCACTATTATCGCCTTCTTCGAGTATTTTAATCTATTGCTATAACAATTCTTTTTTGTTATGAAAATTAGGTGGAAGGAATAGCGGGAGAGTTCGGGAAACGTTTGATCGCTGGCTGTGATAGCGAGCGGCGGATAATGGTCCAGGGGCACTCGTGGCGGGTAGAGCAACGCTTGCGCACCGATGACTTTGCCGCTGATCCACCGAGGGATTTTGCACCTAATGGTAAGGGACTGGAGTGTGAATACGACTGCCCAAAGAATATTGCAAAATAAAAAAAATCGTAATGATGTTTTGAAATATCGTCCGATATACTTAAGCTAACTTGTATGTGATATTTACGTAAGAATCGCATTAAAATGCGCCACCTTTTTTAGCACACACATACGTACCTACACGAAGTTTTGAAAAATTATTTTAAAAAGTATATTATTTTTTATAGTTTACCTTGGCTATTTTGTTTGCAGGTTATTTCTGTGTATTTCAAGATCAAGAGTCATTTGAATACATTAGGGGCTGTGCTGAGAAGACTCTTCTCTCCAGTTTGGAGCAAGAAGACAAATTGCCATTCCAGGTATGTACTTAGATGTATTAGTATTAAAATATGAGATACTGAATAACACTGAAGTTATCTTAATTTCTGTAGATTGTTCGAGAAATTGTTAAGAAATGTTGATAATAATACAATAACAGTATTTTATTGTTCTATTGTCAGGGTTTACCATTGGTTGTGATGTTTGTCCAAGACGAGGGTATGGATAAGAAGGAGCTCGCGAGACTGCAAGAGGAGGGTCAGAATTTGGCAGATAAGTATGTGTAATCTTTAATTGTCTTATATTGTTTGTCCTTTGTTGTTTCTTAAATAATTTTAAATTGAACACGACTACGTGAAGAGCAATTAAATACATATTTTTTTCCATATCCTAAAAAAAATGGCATCATATTGAAAATCAAACTCAGGATTGCTCGTTACTGACACTTTATTATCTACTGTTCCCTTCATTCGACGACGTTCGTTGACTCGGGGGTGGTTGCGTGCAGCCTGCACTGCTCGTACATGGAGGCGGCGGTGGGCGAGCTGGGCACGGACGCGCTGACGGCCGACGCCGTGCACGAGCTCATCCGCGCCAACCGCGACAAGGCCAGCTACGCGCACCTCTACAGGGACCTCATCGTCTGCTTTGACTCCGATATAAGGTTTGTGTTCGTGCTGTATGAATATAATAAATAACCAGACTGAACTTAATGTGCTTTTACTTACAACTCTAAGTATAAGCACGTTAAGCTTTATTGAAAACTTATCCATAAATGAAGCTGTAGTTAACATGTCAAATAAACAATCATCATCACCAGTAACCTTTTTACCATTGCGACTGTGAGGGTTGAAGCCATAGTGTGCCTCGCTGGTCAAGTGCGGCTTGGCAATTAAAGGTATGATGTTTAAATTTATATCGGCATAAGGGAAATGAAGTGTAGTGGACATGAAAAGGCTAACGAATAATTACACTTATATATGTTAACTTTATGAACATATCAATTTTAATAAAATATGTACTATCTCCAAATATGTTAATAAATTTGAATCAGACTGTTCTTGTAATTTTATCATATTTAGTGATTTCTAAGGTACACAATCATATACGTTGATTTTATTGAATTTTTGTTATATGAATGCTTACTTAAATATTATTCTGATGCATTGGTATTATTATTTTTTTACAATGACAGTAAAATTCACCATTTCTTCCGAATAAATCATTTAGAATAAGTAGAAGTAAGTAATTAATTGAATGCAGAATAAGTAATTAATTGTTATAGAATTTAAGATCATGATATATTCTAGCAAACAAAGACTATTTCATTTGCTGTGATTTGAAGGAGTTGTTATTGTTTTTGCAGGATAATGGTGTGCATGTTCTGCGACGACCCGTACTCGCCGGAGCGCGTGCTGAGCCCGCTGCTGCTGCACCGCGCCTGCTTCCTCACCGGCGACCGCTCCATCGTCATCGAGACCTTCCTCGGCGACTCCAAGCGGAAAGTCGAGGTACCGCACTACCGCCTCTCACGCGCCCCACCTGCCTGCTCTCTTTGGGTTCGGTTTGCCTGTTTAAGATCATTCAATAGCATTAAATACTGAAGACACTGGCTGGTCGGCCATCGTTAGTTGAATGGAGCAAGCACGACTGTCGAACAAGAGATCCGAGGTTCGAATCCCGGGTCGGGTACTATTGGAGTTTTCCAACTTACATTTTCTCTTAAAATTTTCTAGTCGTGGCTTGGAGTGTGGTTTTGTGCGCGGTGTATGGCAATAGACTCACCACCTGTTCCTTGACGTGACGGTAAAGGTGACTGGTGAAACATGGGAATGTACTACATGTCTCTGCTTACTTCTTCGGGAATTAGTCATGTTACATATTAAAACACGAATATTCTTTCAGGTAATAATCTCGAGCTTCCATGGTGCCTCTCAATTTAGAGAGGAGCTGATCCACGGTTTCATATTGATTTACTCCGCGAAGAGGAAAGCCAGCTTGGCGACGCTCAAGTAAGTGTGTAATTGTAAATAATGCATGAGAAATACGCTGTAAATAGAATAGTGCTGACCTTACGCGATTAAAGACATGTTAAAGCTGACAAAAGTCATTTAAAACCTTTAAGGACTCCTCACGCACTTCACAACTGAGACAACCGATAGACAAAATTCATAATGGGTTTTTTTTCGTAGTGCGTTCTCAATGAACATCCCGAACCTGCCCATCCAAATGGTGGCGGTGACGGACGGCGGCGGCTCGGCGGCCAGCGCGTTCTTCGGCACGGACGTGGGCCACGCGCTCATCACCGAGGGCAACGCCACGGCCGACCGCCTGGCCGCGCACTTCGCCACCTACACCGCCGGCGCGGAGGCCAAGTGTCAGTCTGCATACACGTATTCTGCTACATTTAATAGTAATGGTTCAAAAACGACATGATAATTTATACGTTAAAACAACGCCGAAAACAACATCTTAAACTTACACATTTTAATAGCTAAAGAGCCAGTGAATGGTCCACTGCCTGCCTCCACTTTGAAACCGTGGTAACCGTCTGCCGTTTCATTTTTGAATAGCTATTATAGTATATGTTCACATATTCAAACGGTAGCTTTCTTAAAATACGCACCTGAGTGTAGCTAGGGCCACCGCGACTGCGCTTACCTAGCCCCCACATCTGGATCGGTAGGTACAACAGCCACTGCGGAAATGTTAGGCTTTCCTAAATGATGTGTGATCTGCCATCCATTGGCTCTTTAGCTATAATATTTAGTGTAAATTTTTATGCATAACCATCAATCTTATATTTTTAATTTGCTTTAAATTCGTACATAGCTAAGCTAGCTGAATTGGCAAAACGATTTTTTCGACATTTTTTTTTTCAATTGTTCTGAAGTGACGTGTTCGGTTGCAGCGGCGTTCTACACGCCGTTCTTCAAGGAGGTGTGGGAGAGGAAGGGCGAGATCGAGCGCGCCTTCCGCCTGGAGCAGCCGGCCGGCGCGGCGCACAACCTGCCCGACGTGGCGGCCGCGCGCCCCGCGCCGCCGCCGCGCAACCACTCCTACCACCTCAACCACAAGTGCGCGCCCGGAATATACTCATCGCCGCGTTAGGCCGCCGTGGCGCTCACATTAGTCACTTTCAATAACATTTGTGATGACATAGTAAATCATTGTTCTGCTGTACCGAGCTTGCTCATTGATGAACATCATAAACAATTTATAATGGACCAAATACTGTTGTTGCTTTCTAATTTAGTTTATGATATCACAATGAAACCAGTATACTCCAATAAAATTCACCTTGCATCAAATATTACATTATTCATATGAACCTGAGAAAAAAAAACATTTTATTGTTCTTTGTTCATTATGTGCAGTATGTGTCAGATCTAGCCTTAACGGGATAAATCAAGTAAAACACAAAAAATGATAAAGATAATGTATGTAATAATGTAGTTTTTTATTGCTGTCCCCCCAGGATGGAACATAAACTAACGAACTCATTGGATTTGCTCATCGGACCTGAGTCCCGGGCGGACATCGACTCAGAGTACAGTGACACAATGAACAACTCCAAGAACAGAGGATTCTTAAAAGGTATTTGTTAATTTATTTAATTTGCACTGCCTCGTATCGACGGGTTGCAAGTTCGACTGCCGAACGAAAGAGCCTGGGTTCAAATCACGAGTTGGGGGGCACCTATGTTTGTTTTAACTTAGATTTTCTAGCAGAACTTTCTAGTAGGAGCTAGAAGACAGGATTTAGGCCCACTGTATGGCAACAGGCTCAACCCCTCTTCCACAATAGGATGTGAAGGTAATTGGTGAAACGTGAGAGTGTCCCACACATCTCTGCCTACCGCTTTAAGGATTACAGGCGTGATGTGACTTTTTTACAATGTCAGAACGCCTACTACTGCACCGGGCACAAAACCAGACTCCGAGCCATTACTAAAACATGTAACTAGAAATTCTAGTTAGAAAAATGAAATCGTAACCGGCCCGGTATTTAAACCCAGGATCTCTAGATCGACAGTGGCGTTCGCGACTACTCGACCAGCGAGGCTGTATTATTATATTATAATTTTGGAACATGCTGAAGGATGTTAAAACTCTTTGGACATTAGGGTTTAGCGTGTACCCGCCGCCCAGCACGCCGCCCGAGCCCGCGCCGCCCGACCACAGGCTGCACGCGGACCTGTCACGTGAGTTGTTCATTCTGCTACTATAACTTTCAAATTTATAAATAATATTTTGTTCTTGTTAAGACTAAGAAAATTTAAACATAGACTGCAATTAATACTTCCACCCGAAACGTATTGTCAGTGATACCAGGTTGCTTTTAAGATAATTTGTAGCTTAAATTTATAAAATACTAATATCAATTTGTTAAATATTCTATTTACTTTGGTGTTTGTTTTGTACTTCTTTAATAAAAATGTAATGAAGAAGGTTTTCTTCTATGAATAGTTTACCGATGGTTATTTATAAGTAAATAATTTTTTTTAAATTAACTTTTGTACGATGAAATAAAATCTTAACGTTATTAAAAATCAACATTTGTAATGTGGTTTCATGTTGTATATGATTTGTTTAAAAATAAACGAATGTTACAACGCAGCGGATCTCAACTGTTCGGAGGATTCGCTGAGCACGCACGAGTCAGGTGATTGCATGACAAGCGAGTACCTATCTTATAACGATAGCGGGAAGGTTCATTTTCGTGTGTAGATAGTTATTTGTTTTTCTACATCTGAAACATTTTTTGTTTTCATTAATTTAATTGAATGCCTAACGTTGAAGAATTTTTTTTAATTTCTGCATGTTCTTAAAATTGGTTGTTAGTTATTTTTATTTGTTTATAATTCTGTGGACAACGTATATTATTATTTGTTTTTTTTTCTTTTGTAGAAACATCACCAATGTTGTGTTTAGAAAGTTTTTTTTATTTAATGTTATTAGATTGTAAAGTTACTGATCGGAAAAAGCATGATTATGTTTTTAATATCACGGTGTATAAATGTTGGTTATAATTTTATTATTATAATCTTTAATACTATGTATTTGTCTGTAAAGGTAGATATTTTCGGTTTGAATAAGTGGATTTTTTAGACTGTACATCGACGTTTTTATTGACATGTATGTTTTATTAATATCATGTAATTATGTATTCTATTTAGACTCATCGAGGAGTTTATATAAATAATTGGGTATAATACTTGCATACAAGTTTATCTCGTACAATATTTACAATTTTTCACTACTCTTAAATTGAAGTTTTACACGTTTCAATCTTTTATTACTTTCTTTCCTACGTCATAGAATGAGGCGAAGCGATTGATATTATATTAATGTGGGTTGTTTATGGATAAGTTAAGCATCAATCCTATTTAATTAAATTCTTGTGTATGTTCAAAGATATTGATTAGTTGTGTAACGAAATGATTATTAACTTTTTTTTATTACATCACTGAACTAAATTTTTCAGGTCGTTCACGTCAATTGGGTTAGGTGCAACATGTACTTCTCATCTATTTATCTTGTATATAATGTAACATAATAAATTATATTATATTAGTAAGTTTATTAACGAGTGTTAATATATCAAGCACCCAAAAAATGTAATAATGTGTATATGATACTTAAGACAGTAATACTGTCCGAGTGCCGTGTAGTGTACGCAAGGCGGGGTGTCGCAGACGGCGGCGGCGCGTGGCAGCCGCCCGGCTACGGGCACCGCGCCTTCACCACGGGCCGCGCGCGCCCCGCGCCGCCGCCGCAGCGCGCGCGCCACAGCCAGACGCTCAAGGTACCGCGCCACGCATCCGCTGACACGTACCAACACTCAACGATCAACCTACATCATACTAATTGTATTTGATTCCTAATTTTGACTGCCTCGTTGCTATCGCGACTACCGATCTGAAGGTCCCGGGTTCACATCCCGGGTCAGGTACAGTAAGATTTTTTTGACTTAGATTTTTTTGTACTGTCTCGGAGTGTGCATATGTGCTCGCCACCACTTATTCCATAGTGGGACCAAAACGTAATGGTGAAACGTGGAAGTGTACTACCATACGTTACGATTGTTATATTTGAGAAATAATCAAGGACATTAAT
>DWFO01003114.1:0-12704 GCA_018246595.1 Mimoniades nurscia nurscia | reverse complement strand
AATAAGTATATTTATGTATATTTATTTGGGATACTTTTCAGTTATTGTTAGGTTAAAAGTTTGTGTAATGGGATAAAGAGGGCTGTGAATAAAAACAAAGTGAAAAATCCTTTATTAACTGCCATAACTCCACTGTGAAGTTCATAAGTTAAACCATTTGGTGTTCTTAGTGATATTTTTAGCATACCTTATTCACACAAATGTTCATAATGACATTTTCAGAGATTCACTAAAGTCCTGTCAAAAAAAACTTGTAAGTAGTCAGTCAGAAGTTGCTGCCCTTAAGGAGCAGCTGGAATATGTACAAATACAGAACAAAGAAACACAGAAGTTGAGAGAAGAAAATGAGGCCTTAAAGAAAAACATACAGACATTAAATGGGTAACATTAATTTATCTTTTGAAGTGAAAACATTCAATAACACAAGTTGTTAGTCTTTGGATGGGTGACAACTGGCTGGTAATAAATGTTTGTGTTTTGTTCTAAATTAAATATGTTCATTCCTGACTATTGCCAGATAGCAATGTGTGTCAATATAATGTTATGAATAATTTCATCTGATATGTGAACTTAATAACCAATAATGTAAAAAGATAAGATTAGAAATGACATTAAATATATATTGTTCTAGTCTTGTGAAACGAAGTTAAGAATTAGATCCACATTCCTTTTACTACATCACAGTTATGTGGTTAACAAAAAAAATCATGTTCAACAGATTAAATGTACATATGTATATATGTGTGAAATGAATTAATATAATTAAAATTATTTAAAAAATTTATATAATGTTTTTTAAATAGGTTGCAAAAAGTGCTTAATGCTACCAGTGATGAAGTGGAGGAAATGCTCATTAGTTACACGGATTTGAAGATGATAGCAACATTTGCCACTGCCCTTAAAAGGTACATTTCAATTAATCTTAAAAAACCAAATAAATACAGACTGCCTAACCTTCAAAGAGACAAATGTATTCTGAACTTGTGGAATATATGAGGTAGTGCCACAAGGATCTTGAATCAAAAGCTTCAACCTCCAAAACAAATGTTTTGGACGTTTATATTCTTGCATTTATATATTATTTTATTTGTGGAACTCATTAGTTTCAGGGATGTTGTTGTTAGAAATACCCCATAAATTAATCAAATTAATTTTATACATACTTTGGCAAATTTGATAGCAGGCAGCTATAGTTATTTGATCTTATTTTGCACTCGGGAAGGGGCGAAAGTTATGGAAAACTACAAAACTAAATAATAAAAAAACCACTAAGCTTGTACTTGGTAAATTCGAAGTAACTAAATTATATTGGTTGTGAAAATACATAAAATTCTTGGTTTCTATATTTATATTACATTTTCCAGAGCACTATGCGACTCTGAAAACAAAAAGAACGAGTCGCGCGATCGTCTGCAGGCGCTCAAACAACAGCTGTTGACCGAGAAAAGTAATGTATCAGAATTGCAAGTGAAATTATTGTGAGTATTGTAACTAATGTCCTCTGTCATAATCTATACAAATATTATAAAGAGGAAAGATTTGATTGTTTATTTGCATTTAATAGGCTTTGAAACTACTGGACCGATTTGAAAAATGTTTTCACCATTAAATTTCTAAATTATCCCTGACGACCATAGGCGAAAAACATAAAAATAATAATAAAAAAACAAAAAATAACAAAAATATCTTTATAATGTACTGTTACATAACCTGAAAAATACTTAATATATGGAATATGTTGAAGTTCCATAAATTGCCTATCTGTGACTTTTAAATTATGCGCGTATGAAACTGCGGGGCACAGTTAGTAAAATATTAAATGTTATAAAACATTTCAGGCAAGCAGAAGAAAAAGCCAATGCTGCAGAACGGAAATACATAAATCTGAAGCATAAACGGAAAGCGTCTGAATCCTTTGACCAATCATTGACTGAAGATTCGTGGGTGTCAGCTGTGAAACAAATGAGGCCGTCAGATGAGGGGATGTTCAATGATGCAATGATATTGAACACTAGCAACAATAGCTTTGTGAGTATTTAATAAACACTTGTAGCCCTGAATTAGTCAATAATTGGCAAAAACTTAGCTTATAATCACAACAGTTTTATCATTTTTATATGGTAGAAATAGGAATTACTTGACTTTTGAAGGCCTTTTTTGAATTTATTCACTTGATAACAAGCATATCAAAGATCAGCTAATGATGACAAATATTCAGTTAAGGTATGCTGATAAGAATATTGCAGAACAATACAGTAAATTACATTAAAGATATTTTTCAAGTACATTAATGCTTTGGGCTGATATATTTGGGAAATGAAACAGGCATATAAGCAAAAAATTTTAGTGAAACACAAATATAAGTAAATCGTTCTTAGTCTTTATTGACATAGAGTCTATGAGTTCTGCCAATTGGTTACTATTGACTTGCGTCAATCTGTATATGTTACAGAACACAATGGTGAACAAGATAGAGAACTCTGATTCACCTTACTTGAATCTGAAACAGAGCAGCCTCCCGTTGGCCGCGTTGCAGAGACATCCAACACATCCTCTACCCGAATCCAATATGAAGGTAATAATATTATTTTTGTTTTATCATAGTACTGAAGAGGATCATAGTCTTTTAGGTGTTAAGTGTCCAAAAATTAATTTTACTATTGGTGCCAATTCGACATCGGAAGGTCGAATGCT
This sequence comes from Mimoniades nurscia nurscia, assembly GCA_018246595.1. Taxonomy (NCBI): domain Eukaryota; kingdom Metazoa; phylum Arthropoda; class Insecta; order Lepidoptera; family Hesperiidae; genus Mimoniades; species Mimoniades nurscia. The sequence continues at coordinate 10,010 of DWFO01003114.1, read as the reverse complement.
GGCATGTTTACTTATGTTTTGACCAGTGATTAAAATAAATTTGTACCTCTCAGTGATTCGATTATAATATAAAGTGGGCATATATTAGGCTTCTTATAGGATAAAATTGCAGTTGAACTTTTTAGGAATCTTGAAGGTTATCAAGCTAGAGTACATTATGAAGTACATATATGTTAATCACTAGTTTATTCCCTATTGAAAGTGTTAAGAAAATGTAAGGATTAATTGGGCAAAGTGGAGAGGTAGGGAAGTGTGTAATGCTTCCCGCGTGGGTCGTTAGCGATATAATAGTACGGAGGGTACTTTGGTTGCACGCTGCAGCGGCCGTGCGCGGGCGCCGCGCCGCCCGCCCTCGCCTACACGCAGTACGTAGGGCGCGGCTACTGGGCCGCCCAATCGCTTGATTCCGTCATGTGGCACCCTGCGTAAGTTTACGCCACACTATCTTCTAGCTGTTATTATTTACTTCACATATTGTTTTATGTTTATATGATGTTAATGTGTAGACGCGGATTAAGGCTTCAAGCTATTTTGTAGAGTATACTCTGAAGGGGATTGTGAATATTTTAATAAAATTAATTTAAATTTACAGCCATCCGCATTTGCTCTCCTGAACTCTGCAAGAATCGCTGTCACTAAAACATCAGAAATCAAGCCTTTGAATAACCAGAATAGCATCTTCGCCAGAAAACAACCAGCTAAAATAGAGTTTAGTGAGAATAAGGACATGAATATATCACAGTTTAATATATCGTATGATGGCCTCGGTGGTCATTCCAAGCTTGACACCTTCCCCAAGCCGTGCACAAGGCCACCACTAAAAAGTTGTATACCAAAATTAACTGAAAAACACAAATTGAAGAGACCCAATTCTGCCAATAGTCAGGACATCAGTAAAATGTTGGAGAAGATACAGAATAAGTAGTTTAATTAGTAGAATTAGGCATTGCTTTGACATCAATAAAAAAAAATAGCTGTCTAACAGTTTTGAGGAAAGATATTATGAGTTGACTGTCTCTTTGGTCGTGTTGGTTGCAATTGCGACCGATCGGGAGATCATGGATTCAAATCACGGGTCGGGCACTACTGTATTTTTCTAAATTAGATTTTCTAGTAGTGGCTCGGAGTCTGGACATGTGCCCGGTGTATGGCAATAGGCTCACCGTCTATTCCATAGTGGGACGTAAACGTCACCGTTAAAACGTGGGAGCGTTCTACATTCTTCAGCCTACCTCTTCGAGGATTACAGGCGCGATGTTACGTTTATTTTATGTGTTCAATAACATGTGTTTTACTACTGTAAATGGAATGGAATCTACATAAACTAATGAGGCTGTCTTTAGTTTGTTGATCTTGTAATGTCTTATTTTTTATATTGTAATCATAAAATTGATTGATTTTATAGTTTGTTGTTATTACTCTCTTAGTTTTTACATACACATGCTGCATTAAAATTTCAAGACAACTGCAAAATTGCATTGTGTTTGCAAAATTGCACTGTTCAGTCAGTTTATAGTTGGTGTGCAGTTCCAAAGACTATGACTATGTAGTCAATCTATAATGACAATGTAATTATGACACATACACACAACTGCATCCAAACTGTTGGCGTGCAATTCCAATGCAGCTTGTACATGGAGTTCTATAAACATTATGAATTCATAAGACATTGAATGTAACCCGTGTCACAGTGCAGGCAGAAAGAATATGGCGCTAACTCCATGCCGGGTTATACCAGGATGTCGTAAGAGGTGACTAAGCCCGGCGCTGGCTGATCGCAGTATGGTACGACTTATATAGATACGGCTATATGTTTTTTTCTCTTACGGGTAGCAACAACGTAGGCGGCGCGAGAAGCCTTGTTTTGTGATGTGCACCCCGCATGCCCGGTGGGGGTATTGTTGTTAAAGAGGCCTATGACCATCAGTGAACTTAACACAGGCTGATGTTGAAGATTTAATGTAATAAAATTGTTGTTCCTGTTTGTAAGCATATGTATGTGTTAAGCAGGTAATAAATCTCTAATGTAAATTGGTTAGGTATACTTATTTTTATTAAGCATAGCTAATATTCCATTTTGTTGTTAATTAAGAAAATGTTAATATTATTGTTGCAAACATAATGATTTAATAAATTGTTATTATTATAATTATTATTGACACAAAATGTGTGTGGATTACTTGAAATGCTAATGCAAGCTATCCTAAACAAGTTATTAGTTTAAGATGCACACTTTGATGTATTTTTTGTTAATGAATACCTAAAGATGAAAAAGTGTTATAGCATAATAAGACCACAAATAATTTAAGCGTTTTCGTGTTTGTTTATTTCATTGTAATCATTACAACATAATAAATGTAGCAAAGTATCAATGGTGTGTTTTTTTAACTTTAAGTTAACTTTAACATTCAAATACTATTGTTTAATTTTATTTCTTATGTGGCTTCTTTTTTTACCGATTTATGCAACCTAAAATTATCAAAGACGAGAGAATAAGCTATGGTATATAAAAGCTTATTCTCAACTTCTAGAAATTCTCAAATTCTCAACTTCTAGAAAGAGCTTATTCTTTCAATCCTTGGCTGCATCTCCATTTTTATCAGCATACTAACTGCATAAAAACCATTAGTTTATTTTTATGGTATGTTTGGCTTTATTATATTGTTTGCATGAAATCATCTCATACACGCACGTATGTGATGATAGCCAAGTTACTGTTCGTACTGTAGATATTGGTAGGCGGAATCAAGTGGCGAATGAAAGAAAAATTTCATTACTAGCAAATGCTAAGTTGATTACTGCGTGTAATGTGAAATATTAACAAATGACATCATGTGTCACACTGCAAGCGCATCGGACTTCGGAGTTTTCTTTCAACAACATTTGCATTTTTTTGTCATTATACTTAGTCAATTGATGAAAGGTGTCCTTTCATCTGTTGACTAAGTATGTGTGTGTGGACGTTTAATTTCAGTTTCAGTGGAGGTCCATACGCTTTGTTTTCATTGTTTTACTCATTAACTCGAGTAAATAAATGAATATGAATGCTTGTCTTACGAATCAGAGTAACCAGTAAAAGAAACATACATTTGGCAACGGAACAGAAGTCACCTTACTGACAAGAGCTTTGTTTTTGAGGTGTTTTTAGGTATAAAAATATTAAAGTTCTAAGAAATGAAATTTCATTATGAAAGTACTATTAAAGAAATAACGGGTCACAGTAACAGTTTTCTCTTTCCTTAATATACAACTGCATTTCCTTTTGTTTCTTTGACTACGAAGTTGTAACGTGTATCGGAACGACTCTTGACATTTGGATCAACAGCTGTGAAAGGTGTCCTCTTCGCGGCGAGATTATTTATAAAATCTTTCGATTCTATAAATAAACATTTGTGAATTTTGGATACAACACAGTTTTGATAGAGTGGAGGCGCCCAAAGGTGCTGTGTTTTCATCGAATTTCGTAATACGCATCACAAATACGCGAGGAAAATGTTTACGTACATGGTTAGGATCTTTGTTTATATGCACACTTGCCGCAAGTTGTGATTTAAAAACGATAAAACGTGAAAAATATGTTATCAGTAAATTGAGTAACGTATTCCGTACGAGTTATTGAAATATACTAATATTTTACGTTCTGATAACTCTGTGGTGTATTATTTGTGTATTTGATTAGATATTTGAAAGTGCTAATTTTAGGCTGAATGTGTTGCTAATTTCGGGTTTTAGTACCTTTAGCGATAGGTGTTAAGTTATAAAAGAGAAAATGCCGGGTAAAATAAAAGTGAAGGTTTTGGCGGGACGCAATTTGCCGGTGATGGACCGGGCTGGTGATACCACAGATGCGTTTGTCGAAATCAAATTCGGTGGCATAACTCACAAGACAGACGTCTGCCGCAAGTCATTGAACCCTCATTGGAACAGCACAGAGTGGTACAGGTTTGAGGTAGGTAATGATAATTACAGTATGTAGTTATCTAAGATATGTTTTTTGTAAATATTACGCATTAAACGTTTTGTAATATTACTTAACAAATTTTACCATTTTATTTGCTCATTGTTTTAGGAAAAAGTTTGAATAATAACAGATACCTAGTTATGTTTAGTTAGTTGTGTTTAGTTAACAGATTTATTTTAATTATGTTAAATATTTATGTTGCTATTTCCTAAACCATTTAATAAAGCACACCATAGTAGATTTTTGATATCAGCAAGCAGCCTAAAATTTAAATCACAACTAATTCCTTCTTTTAGTAAATAAAAGTGAAGTGTCATAAACCACATGATCACATCAACATGGAGTAAGCAGAGAGCCCCTTGTGCCAAATTCTCAATCCCTAAACACCTGACATAGTTTTACACTTATCACTGTCTTCATATACATATAAGCTATACTGGCTCTTGGTCCAGGTAGAAATTGGCAATTAACATTACATAGACTAGCCATTAAATAATAAATAGGTAGGTTTGGTTCAGAGTTTTACAAATTTTCTATTTTCTGTAAAAACCATAAAGCAAACACATTGTTGATCATAAGATCACACCTGTATTTTATTCAGGGGGCAGACAGAGGAGTGTAGTACATTCACATATCTCACCATTTATGTTATACATCCCACTATAGAATAGGAGATGAGCTTATTGCCATACACCATGCTCAATTCCAGATTTTGAGCTACTACCTAGTAGGAATTTCAAGTTCAACCCTAAGTTAAACCCAAGACCTATCACTTAGCACTCACTTTGTTACTGGCTTGTTTAAATGTGGTGATAATCACCGCACATTACGTATCATACCTGAGTGGACACGGATTAGCCATTGTGTATCATTTTATTATCTTTGCTATGTGTGTGTTGTATGTATTAGCATTGATTCACAAGTCTCAGCTATGTTTCATTATGTATATGAGCAATGTAGCTTGTGTATATGTAAAAAAATAGTAATATAGACTATTGAATACAGTTGAAGAACTGGTGTTAAGATATGTTCAAAACAGTCAAGGATTGATGTAGCATAAATACAAATAATACAAATGTTCTACTCTATTTTAATGTTTCTGTCTACCTAATAAGGGATATGGGAAGAACATGGATGTCAGGAATCTTTGAATATTTTCATACATAAAATATACATATGAACATATACAGACAAGCAATCTCTGTGAAACATCACACCTGTAATCCCTGAAGAGGCAGGTAGAGGAGTGTAGTATGCTTCCATGTTTCACCAGTTATGTTTAAGTCCCACTTTGGATTAGGTGGTGAGCCTATAGTCATACACTGGGCACATTTCCAGACTTCGAGCCACTACTAAAAAATCTAAATAAAAAATCCAGTAGTGCCCGACTCCGGATTCGAACCCATTACTTCCCAATCGGCAGTCCCAATAAGCAGTCTCTACTAGGGATAGTTTTGTTTAAAATGAAATAAGTAGATATAGTGTCCAATTACTCTTCTTACAGTCTTATAGAAGGTTATATCCATAAAATATCATTTGTGTCCCAAAAAGAAAGTAATAATATTTCAGGATAATTTTTCCTCATAATTCTACACTAGGTAGAGACAGTGCAATCATAACTAGGCAAAAGATAAACTGCACACTACATACAACTACAAGGAACTTGAAAAAAAGAGAAAAAATAAAAAAAACAATCTGACCGAGATTTTAACCCGGGATTCCTGCGTTCTAAGGCGCCCGATTTCCCGACCGAGCTATTCTAACTTCGTAAATGGTGGCGAAATTTAGCTTTGTATTCTAATGATATTGTAGGAGGTCTTTATTCAATGAAAGCACGGTTAACACGACATTTTCTGATAATCAAACCTAGCTAGATCGATTTATCGCCCCTGAAATCCCCTGAATACATAATTTCAAGAACATCGATGGAGCCGTTTCCGAGATCGTTGATGTTGATATACTTACATATACGTATACAAGAATTGCTCGTTTAAAGGTATTAGATAGATGTAGCAAGGAACCATGGAAAATAGAAAATTAATTGAGTTCAATCTAGAGTCTCCATCTCATGTCTATACTACGTAACATATCAGTGATTTGAAGGTGTGAATTTAGTGATAATGTATAGATGATAGAGCTTTGAAAATAGAGCTGGCGTAATACACGAAAGTAATTTCCGGTTTCAAAAAGCGGTCCTCCATTATATTCATTCTGGCAAACATTTATCATTAATAGAAGTTGAAAATACTTGAAAATACAGTAAACAAGCCAACGTCACACACTTTTTTTGTTTATGACTTTTGGCTGCATTTGTATACATAGCAATTTAATTTGAAGAGATGATGTCATTAAAAAGACTTTCGTTGCTTTATTATTCAAAAGCAAGTTTCTTAATGTACAGCTTCTACATCCCTCTGATCTCTTACGAAATTTATAATGATCTAGTTAAATTAGATGATTTATTGATATGTTTCGCGCAAAACGATTACAAAGCGATTCACAGACGAATACAATAATTAATCTCGGCTATTTTTATCCAAACAGTTTTGCGGCATTCAATCAATGTCACGTAGCGTTATGATTCGTTTCATCTCCCGCCGTTGTGGTGTCAACAAGTGTTGCAGACGCACGCCAGACATCCGTAAAAATAAAACGCTAACCGCTAATACGTCTGATATTTGCCGTTATTGCGGCGGAATTGGGAATTGCGAACATTTTATTTTGGAACTCACGTGGTATTATTGTCTCTTTAATGTTTATGAATAAAATTTTATTCGTCATTATACTTCGCAATCCCCAGTAAGAGAAATGAAATGTACGAATTGTATGTATGAGGCTAATAATAATTTTGAGTAGTTCCGTTATAACGTCGAGGGATACCGACATCTAATCTAATGTACGAGTAGGCTGAACATTACAGACTATTGATGTCATAGTTTTTATTTCGACATAGTTCTAACAAGTTTCTAATGCAGCCCTGAAGAGTAAACGTAGCGTCACGAATCAATCATTTTCGAGAGTATCAAACTACGTAGATAACAGATGCGATGGAATTAGATCAAGCTAGGTTTTGAACAATTCAATCCTATTTGTTCATAAAAGAGTTGTTTCACTACACGAGGGCTATATGGATCAGCCATCTCTGGGGATTTAACTATATGACATAGTATAGATTTTAAATTGTGACTTAAAATACAATTCTTATCTTTAAGTAGAAATTAGAAATATTCCACTCTACAACTAAGGAAAAATCTAGATTTCAGGGAGAAATAGGCGTCTTATTTTTTAACCACGATGCCCAGTGGTCGGTTTTAGTTTCTGCCGAAATAGAAGAGAAGTTCAATATTCAGTTACTTTTTCGGTTTTGGTTAAAAATCGAATTTCGGTAGGACACCGTTGAAAACCAATACTGCATGTGTACGAGGGCTTTTATGAAGAGGGGTATAATAAAAATGAGCACGTATTATCTGGCTGTAACTCCTTTAAAATAAAAGCATCAAAGTTACAGAACTATTAAACTGACCGGTCAGTCGAAAACTTTCATATGTTATGAATGTTTTACCGTTGATTGTGTAATTGTGTATATAATCTTTGAAATTTAGGAATTTAAGTAATTATCGTTCATAGGCACAAATTCAAAATAGCCGGTGTTAGGCAATTGGTATAGCGATGAGACCGATTAATGTTCGCAAGAGAAGCTCGATGAGACGTGGGAATTTGGGCTATTAATATTTTACAATAATGTCGGTGACATTTAGATACAATATCGCCGTTACTAAGCATATGGAACGATCAGAGTATATCGTGTGCAGGTGGATTGAGAAACTGAAGGCGACAGCCGACAGCTTTACTGCATTAATTGGCCCGTTGGTCTAGCTAGTAGATAGTGAATCTGATTACAAAGCCGGAGGTTGTGGGTTCGATTCCCACCTAGGATAAGTGTTTTTTGTTGAGCTCAGATATTTGTTCTTTGTCTTGAGTGTAAAAAGTACTTATGTAAGTATATATATTTGTAAGCCGTATGGTTACCATTTAAAAAAGACTAAATTTGAGCCTAATTTGTGATCAGATGGTAGGTATATTGCGGATATGTGTCACAATATTATTACTATTAATTGATAAAGTGAGAAACCGGTCATATGACTTGATTTAAATGAAATACATACATACATATCTTCACACCAGGGCCCTCGTGGGTAGGCCTCTGCCTACACAGAGTACCTAATATCTATATCCCTTTACGTACCTGCCGTGCTTCTTCTATAATAATATATATGCATCACTCGCATCATACACGCACGCCGATTCATATGAAATATAAGTAATGTAATAGCTCCAGGCGATTCTTCAAATGGAAGGGTTTAAAATATAATGTTCGTTGTTTATCGATTAGGTATGTGGCCGCGCATATGGCTGTTATCAATTTTTATACGTGCGCCGAGATAAGTAAATGAGTTATCTAATTGAATAATTAAGTACAAAAAAAATATTCAAACAATATACAATGGGTGCATCGATGCATGTGTCGAGGGACACCAAGTATCACATACTGTAACGTAACATTAGACCTGTAATGCGCGAAGAGGTAGGCAGAGCTGTGTAATACATTCCCACGTTTTACCAGTTACGTTTACGTCCCACTATGGACTAGGTGGCGAGTCTGTTGCCACACACCGGGCGCATATCTGGCAGACTTAAATTGTGACTATAAGTTAATACTTAATTGTTAAGGTGTCTATGTAAAAAATAAAGTTGACTCTTCACAGGTGGACGAAGCAGAGCTTCAAGATGAACCGCTTCAGCTCCGGCTCATGGACCACGACACGTACTCTGCGAACGACGCGATTGGCAAGGTCGTCATCAGCCTCGCTCCGCTGTTGGCCAGAGAGGCTAATAACCCGCAAGGAGCCGCTGGACCACCTGGAGGTATTTCTTTATAAATAACATCTTGGATGTGTTTTGTAGCTGCCATAAAAAAAACTGACTAGACTACGTAATGATTTGTTTCAAATCCCAAGTAGAATCTAGTCCGAAAGTTATATCATTAATTACTTTTATTTTCTATCAGTATATTCTGTCAGTATCGAAATTTAAAAGTACTTTCATATAAATAATTAAGCTAATATAAGAGATATTAAAAGTAAGTAACCGATATATTTGTAATATTAATAGATGTACCTACTGTTCTGAAGATGGATGTTTCTATTTATGATATTTATTCTTGTTACTGTTAGACACGGGATCTCAGAGTGAGAAGACATAAGGTCACAGTTAACACTTTACATGCCATAGAGAACATAATGGATAATAATTAATAAAGTGTGGTGTTTCTTTTATTTTACATTGTATACACAACTTGAAAAATTTCCATGTGGAAATGTGTGACTCAAGATGACGGCTCGTGTAGAAAACTTGCCTTTACAAAAGTATGCCCGTTTGTCTTCAGATATAGGTAATGTACGGGTATTGTTCTTCACGCCTCGTGAATGTATGAATTGTTATGCATGTGAATATCGCTCTTCACGTGCACACTATCATCCGTCGATATATTGACATATTTACGGCTGTAACGCTGAGATGTTTAAACGCAGATGTGATGTCTATTCTCGAACTAAATATATCAAGTGTTTGCTAATCAGCCACGATTCGAGTACAGGGGATATTAAAATAATGTTTGGGGATGAATTCTTTTCTTTACACTTAACGTAACATCACGCGGCAATCCCCGATTAATGTTATCTAAAATAACGATATATAATGTACAATATACTACATATTCCTTACGTATTTGTAAAGACATATTGACACAAATGCTCTTTGTGTGAGTGTAAATATTCGTAGTGGTTTTTTTTTTTAAATATAAATAGGTTTGCGTTTGACTATAATTAAACCGGATGATAAGCGAGATGTAGCCATAAGTCATTATCTAGTCAAGTAAGCTTACTTGACTAGATAATACCTGTTCACTGATGTCTTGAATAATTCCAAGTTGTAGGTACAAGTAGGTAGGTAAAAAATGCTAAATACTAAATCTTCAGAAGCTTAATAT
>DWFO01003113.1:0-12705 GCA_018246595.1 Mimoniades nurscia nurscia | reverse complement strand
GCCCCTGAGATGAGCATGTGGTCCGTTGTCGGCTCGGTCGTACATACGCCTCGCCAACCGGGGCACAAACTCATCGAGTGATTCAACTTAGGTCGCCCTCTATCACGTCGTTCCCGACGTAGAGGCCCGCCCGCACGATCGCTGAAGGGCCAGGCTCTGCTGTAGCCGGAGACACGCTGCGCTACCAACGCGTACCACGCCGGGGCCGCGTAGGTAAGGCGTGATCGGATGTAGGTCTTGTACACCCGCAGTGTAGTTCGGATCGGTAGTATGATGCCAGTACCGGCCGGAGCATCGCTTGCCGGACATCATCAGCCTATCTCTGTCTACAGCTCGGCATAGGTCTACCCTAGGGAGCGCCATTGCCCCCTGAAAGGGTAGACATTATACTTTTAATTTCAAAATTCTTGCATTTAGAATTTCAAGTTTTTTCTTGTTATTTAAATATAATTTAAATATCGCAATTTAAATATCTGCCTTTGATCAAAATGATCAACGTTAATGATTAATTCCTTCAATACAATGTGAAAAATATTAATTATCGCATACATAACGACACAAATCCAGCACATATTCAATTAGGGATGGCGAGTATAAGGTCAACAAAATGAAAAGCATAGTAAAATAAACAAATTTTAATTTATTGATAATAATAATAACTAAAAAAAATATTTTACACAATACAATATAATTAGTATTACACCGCTAAGAATAATTACTTTTAACATATCAAAGACGTGGACTAGCAAATAAAAGTTAACTTATACGAATCCTTTACATATACGCGTGTTAAGGAATTTTATTTCAAAATGTGAGGATACACTCTAGAATTTTAATCTTGAACAGGCGGAGGCTGGCGTAGGAAATAGGTACATTACATGACTAACAACTTTAAAGCCGATCAACATTTTTCATTTAGATCTTTTACTAGTTTCTAGTATAAAAGCGTCTCACCATGACAAAGAATTCTAAAAGTACTCGTGATTCTAGGACCTGGGTTGTCCCCCACACATACTGAGGCCGCAGAGTGACACTAACAATATCATTACAAAATCTGTCAATTGACAGACGTACAGAGGCGTTGTGGATTATTCTTTTTTTGCTCCTCTTTCTTTCGCTAGGTAGTTAGGGTAGAATCGATACAAACTTTGCAACATTTGACAAAATAGTTAACATGGACTTTTACGAGGCAACCCTGTTTGGCATTTTAATAAGTGCAGTCATCTGTATAGTTCTTTTTAGTCAGTAATGTAGCCATTTTCTACATCACGTTCTCTGCAATCTGTTAGTATATTTAATATATACGAGGCAGTTTAATTCAGCAAAAATCGTGTTTTGACAACTCTTGACCATTTTTAGCAGTAGCTCACTCGGGAGGCAATGTGATACGATCATATTTAAAAAAAAAATCATTTAGAGACACGTCTACTGTTCCAGATGCACAGATTAAAAAATGCCTCGTGTGTACTACAGTAGCTATGTGCCAGATGGCAGTCCCTTCCAATGGTCTTTATAGTATGTATATAAATAATAATTGTATATATAGATATATATTCAATAATTTTAAAACGGTTATCGTACACCGATCGGAAAAGAAGCCGTTACAGTAGAAAACAATTTTTATTATTAAAAAAGTCTTACACCCTATACGTAATTCTAGCGTACCAGAGTGCAACGCATATAATTTTTTATCTATTCGATACTTGGTTATCTATGATTCGGATGATGCGTTTAAGTTTTTTCCTTTTTACATTTCTTTCATCACAAAAAAAGAACGGCATCGGACAGATAAATAACCAAATGCGAAACACTCATACATAGACATATAGATGCATGCGTGTGATTTTACAAATATACTTTTGCTAAAAGTGGAAATTATATAAATATACGACGAATCGTACAAATGGATGTTTAGAGTTTATAAAGAAAACAACTAACAGATATGGAGGCGTTATTACAAAATGGCGGAATTGATACTGATATGCCATTTCTGTTTGTCTTTGTCTTCTATTATTGTGCGAAGTTACTTTGCGCAGCCTTGTCGTATAATATAAAAAAAGGTGACAAACAAAAGGCGAGAATAATGACATTTTACAAGGACCAGTTGTGCAGCGACGTAAAATATTGAGCATAAAAATGTGAATCTACAGATGGATGTGATTAAATACGTATATCTTATGTCGTAAGCATGTTTATTAAAATGTTTCTTAAGTAATCGCTCGCAGTCAATGCCACTCGGGTAATTAAATGTTGCCATCAATCGCGTCTGCCTAACACACCTCGTAGCCAATTACAGGCGGTGGATGGCGACGGTGACAACCACAGTAAGAAATCGTAACCGAGAAACGTTTGAATGAAAATGTATGTATAACAAAACAATAATTTGTGCTGACAAATCGAAAATACTGCAAAGTAATCCGTTACCTACTCGCCGGGAGTGTTGCCAATACAAAAACTGCTGACTTCCTATCCACCGTTTAGCAAAACGCAGAATATCGAGATTTGAAATGCCTTTATGTTTATAATAATAATAATAAACCTTACACACCTAAACACTAGCTTACGTCACTAAATGAACTAGGATGCACGACTTTTAAGCATCCGTAAATTGAAATATCGAGAATTATATAAAGAACATGGTTTTGTTACGACATCCCCGCCGCCCGGAGCGGTAAGCGGAGCCACGGGTGTGGGGGTTATAGGAGGAGGTCAAAGGTAGGGGACATTGAAAACTGTATGTGACACTAAATACAGATCGCGAGTGTGTCATCCCGTTATGAAACATGACGGTGAATGATAATGCACGACCAATGATACCGTGGGCGACATTAAAAAAAACCTAAATTATCCGTACAAAACAAAGCTCAGAGTAGACATTGCTCGTTCAATCTGTAGAAGCTTTAAGAAAAAGCTACATTTTAAAATTTCTTCGAATCGATTTAGAATGCATGTTGCATTTTTTTTTATTTTTCTCATGACACTGTGATGAATAAGTAGGTAGGTGCGACAAGAGAATCGTGTATACTTTGACAATATTATGTTGATTATATTCTTACTGTATATTATTTTAAGGTGCAAAAATTTATCTTTGGATATTTCATGTTTAATATCAATTATACTTTGTGTGTTATTTAACTGTAAGTTTAAGTGTTAGAGAGGGATAACAATAATACAGAATGAGACAGTGATAAATCAATATATTACATTGTCAAAGTATAAATCATCTTAATTAAGTCTAAGTGTTCACACGGCGTTAGTTTTATGTAATCAATGAACATTCATATACATGGACCATTGACAGAGGCGTGGCCACACCGGCTTCGGGTGATCGGCAACTATATAATTGCACTCAAGTTTATATAAAATGACCGCTTCAAACATTTTGTGCTAACAACATATTCATAATCCGTCATCGGGTGATTTTATAAATTAGGTACAAAAACTAAATGTGTACATTTATAGAAAAGTTTCACAAGTCATCAACAGAGCACAGAATGTTATAAACAGGGCTTATAAAATCGCGTGAAAGTGGGATTTGACACACGATACATTTTTGTATTGACTTTACTATCCAAACTTCTAGCGTTCAATGACGATGTTTCTTCACATCTATATACCATTCTGCGCTGTGTTCGACGCGATAGAAATCAAGTGGTCCATGTATACCAGACTTATATTTATACATTACAATACATCCAGAACCAGAAAATACAGTAAGATCATATAAATATATTCCCACATGCCTCTGCCTTCAGAGATCCATTCAATAGTAATAGGTTTTTTTTCTTCATATTATTATTACGCTTACATTAAAAATTTCGGTGATAGCATTAAACCTAACGTACCCTTAACTCATACTATAGCGTCGAGTTAGGAAAAAAAATACAATTACACCGCCACCGTAATGTAATAAGTGTGGTGGGGGCGCGCCGCAGCCGCAGCGGGACGGCGCGGGGGCGGCGCGGGGGGCCGCGGCCGCGCCGTGCGCGTGACGTCAGCGTCGGCGTGCGCCGCGCCGTGCGTGACTCGTACTGTTCCAACGCCAATGCGTTAGAATTAACGGTCACTTGTGCGAAACCGAACCCCCCTCCCCCCTCACACTTGTCACATTCCGATATACATTTATCATTACAATTGTATATTATTATAGTGATGTCAATAAATTAAATGTTGATACACATTAATAATAATATTTGGTTCTTTAATTTAAAAAGGTTAGGTGATTATTATTATTTTTTATGATTAAATATATTAAAAGTATTTTTTTAACGACGTTCTGTTGTGCGATGAGGTCAAATCTGAAAATGAAAAGACAACATGTCGTTAATAAATGATTAAATATATATCTTGCTAAGTAATATAAATAGAAGATTCCAGAAGAATATCAGTATCTTCTCATTGGATGAAAGCAAGAGGTCCTGAGATAAGAGCACTTCCTAATACCAAGTTATATTTAGATCTTTGGTGTGAAACTTTGGTATGTTCATTGAGGTAACTTAAAAACATTTCAAACTTTGATTTTCTTCAAAATCGAAATGAAATGTTGAATACAGTAAAAAAGTTCGATTAACATTCTTAATAAAAGACGAATATAAATGTCGTGTTCACTGAAATTTATCTATTGTATTTCACTCTTGTATAGATAGCAACAATTAGCAAAACTGAGGGCCCTTTTTATTTCGACATTCTTCTTGCATATCTAGACCAAAGTACAAGGGTAAAGAGGTGGCAAGTGACAATACTAGCCCTTTATATAGCCTTCATGTAAACAAGTAGTTACATGGTTTAATTAAACATAGTAATATATAGGTAATAAATATTACACATCCAACTCACCGAGTCACAGAAACATAAACAGGCAGTATTCGTCCCCTCCACGGAGAAAGGCTTCAAACGCTACGCTAATTCATAAAACGTTACAACATATCATTACATTACATTTTATATATGTATATGTGAACAATGTGATACACACACTCGAAATATACTGATCATGCACACAATAGTAAACTACACTCGTCTCCTATTCAGCATAAATGCTTCAGTTTTGTTAAAAATTATCATTTATGTATACATATAAAATAAATAAGCAAGTTATAGTATCGTTCCCTGTCATAGTCACCCCGAGTTTGGACTCTAAGTCGACGGGGGCAGGGTCGAATGTGCTATGAAGTGTTTGGATCAGATCAGTGTCGTATCAAGCTTAAGTTATATGCGCGGATGTCACCCGTATTAATAACGAGCGCATTGAAATGTCGACTCTGTGACTAAGCACTTACAGTTCATATTTCAATGACGCTCTGCGGTGAATACGAGTGCATATAAAACAGAAATATTCACATAGGAAAAGCATTTTCGCGGCCCGTTCACACACCGCGTCGCGAGAAAGAATTTAGCAGCAACGATCGCTTTCATTCATATAAAATTGTAAACGTGGCGGCCATTTTGTCGCAAGTCCGCCATCTTGTTTAGACCGTAACGAAGGTCGTTGACGCGACCGATGCATAGGATATGGTGACCGCTTGCCACTAAAAGATATTCTGATAGATTAGAAAATTCGTTTTTATCACGGTTGCTCTCTGAACATACATAACCCAGCTTATCAATGGAATCGTTATTCGACAACACGTTAAAATGAGAAGCTAAGCTGAACGTGATTACTTCTTAGCATAAACATACAAGTTGTAATATTGATGTATAAACATGTTTAAAAATGACATACAGTCAGCAAACATTAACTCAATGAACTATTTTAACGTTTCAACTTCATCTTACATACATTCTTTGCGTATTTCCTCATCAGAATTTGCTTAATCTCGATGGACATACTTACCATGCATTACAATGGTCAGAATGGTCATTTAGATGTGAACGATCGGTATGTTGACACTACAATGGTTATCATATCATTAGAACAGTATTTAGATAGTATTGTAAGTATAACAAATCAGATATCTTTCAGTAGCAAGTGGTCACAGGGGTATCGAATAGTGGGGGGTGGTGTGTGAGGGGTGGGGGGCGACGGTCTAGTTCCATATGCGGAGGAACGAGTCCCAGGAGCCGGTCGCCACGGCCATCCCGTTCTCGGTCACGCCCAGACACGACACGCGGTTGTCGTGGCCGGCCAAGATACCTGCGGAAGGGAAAATCATAATATTAAACTAATGCAGCGTTAGTAGACCGTCTTTTGGTATTTTTTATGAATTTAACCATATACTGTAACCGTACATTTGGTATTCATAATATGTTACTCGTCATAACATCCCCATGACGGCTAATATATCAAAAGCCGTAGCAGATTTATCGACGTAGACGTGTAACGAATCAGCACGCCCCAGCTTGGGGATTATAGTCAAATTCCCCTTTGCGGCGGTCTATATGCAGCAGTGGAGCGAGCCGTACCCGCGCGCTCGCTCTTCATGGAGTCCCACACGTTGCAGTTGAAGTCGTCGTAGCCGGCCAGCAGCAGGCGGCCCGACTTGGAGAAGGCGACGGACGTGATGCCGCAGATGATGTTGTCGTGCGAGTACATGGCCAGCTCCTGGTCGGCGCGGATGTCGAACATGCGGCACGTGGCGTCGTCCGAGCCCGTCGCGAACGCGAACCCGGACGGGAAGAACTGCGGGCGGGACGCTACTCGTTCATATGTTGCAACGGACGCGGCGTTCTCTTTAGTGGTCAAACAGAGGTGAAAGAGGCCATTGGATGGTAAATAATCCTCGTAGGATTGAACAATCGCAAATACGAAGCTTTTCGACTTTGTTCAAGTCAGGAGCCTAGGAACACAGGTTTTCAAACTTCTTTCACCTAATATGTTTTACTAAATGTTTTCAAGTCACCACCAACAAACTTTTGTTTACGATCTGTTAAATATAAATGAGGCTAAAACATTTGGGAGCTTGTGATTTTTTTTCACTTCTATGCTATACAGAAAACATGATTTTTCCAATACTACATAGTTTTTTGCCCATTTCGGAACAAGTCTTTTGTATGAGATAAAATATTACTACCGGTACATTTTATTTTGAAACAGAAAATTATAAAGGTGAGGGTAGACGAGTCCCGCGGCGGCGCTCACCGTGACGGCGTTGATGTCGCTCTCGTGTCCGGGGAAGGTCTGCTTGCACAGGCAGTCGCGGATGTCCCACAGCTTGGCGGACGCGTCGCAGGCGCCCGACACGAACGTGCGCTGGTCGGGCGCCAGCGACAGCGACATCACGTCGCCCGTGTGCCCCGTGAACTGGCCGCACTGCTGGCCCGTCTCGATGTCCCACAGGGCGCTGACACAACGACAAGCCTTGTAACATCACGCCCGTACTTCCTCGACGGGATAGGCAGAGGAGTGTAGTACACCTCCATGTTGCACAATTATGTTATACATCCCACTACGGATCAGAGGATGAGCCCATTGCCCATACCGGGAACAAATCCTAACAACCTGGTAATATGCAGTAAATGTAATAAATAATCTATTTCCTCCTTGTAAACAAAGTTTTCCCCCATATAACACCACTCCATGTCGTACAAAAATAATGACGGACGCCAGCGATGCTCACCAAGTCATGTCGCCGGAGCTGGTGAGGATCTGGTTGTCGTCGAGGAAGCGGCAGCACGACAGGTAGCCCGAGTGGCCCGGCAGCTCCCGGGACACACGGACGTTACCTTCGCGGGTCTTCAAGCTGCAACGAACAACACAAAACAAACATAATAATATGGTAACATATAGTATGACTCTTTCATTAGGAAATAATTTTTCATTAAGTATTTTTCAGAGTACCTATAAGAAACTAAACATATAAAAAAAGTAACATCACGTCTGTATCCCCCGAAGAGGTAGGCAGTGTAGTACAATCCCACATTTAACCAGTTACGTTTACGTCCAACTGTGGAATAGATGGTAACCCCATGGTCATGAACCGGGCATATTTCCAAACTCCGAGCGAAAAATAAATCTAAATATGAAAAATCCAGCAGTGCCCGACCCGGGATTTGAACCTCCCCACCGGCAGCCGCGCTTGCAACCAACACGCCCAACGAGGAAGTGTACTAACTAAACACAATTTAAGATTTTCTAGGTGAATTTTATGAAAATGAGAACTCTATTGAGAATTTTAACAAGTTTTAAATGTACGAATGTGTGTGTGTGTGTGTGTGTGTGTGCATGCCGTGTAGTCTAAATATTAGTTAGTTTGTTTGTTTGTTACCTGTAGATGGAGCATATGTTGTCGAGGCCGCCGCACGCCACGTACGAGCCGGACGGCGCGTACGCGCACGTCATCACCCAGGACGAGCGCAGCGGGATCGCGTGCACCTTGTTCGTGGTGTGGCTGTCCCACACGATCAGCTTGCCGTCCTGGCTCGCCGACACCAAGTTCCTGCGCCCAGTACGGCACGGCCGATCTTACATGCTGAACGTTGATGCAAGTACACCAGGGGCCCGTGTCCACCACTGGACTGACACTGGCTGATGATCATGATCATTAATACAACAAACAAAACTTCACAGTTAAATGTTCTTGAAATGACAATGTCAGTCTAGTTCGGTCAGCACGTTGGCCCGCACAAGGAACTTTCTAGTTTGATTTTGATTCTGGACATATTTCCGAATGTTGAATTTGTAAATCATATTCAGTTTCTAGGAAGTATTCACGTAGGAAAACTCAGTCTGCGGCAATATCTCCAGCTGAATAGTATTTACGAATAAGGGTATTAATGACAGAAACATCACACTGCATATCGTGTTACAAACCGCTGGGCTACCGTGGTCAATTAGTTTAGTTCACTAACTGCGGTTGGCACGAGGAAAACCTTGGCTTGTACTATAATCAATTTGAACAAATGTGGCATTTGATATTTGTAGAGCAGTAAAGCAAATATATCAGTGGAAAATATGCTTTAACATTGATTTGTCATTAAAAAAATATTGTAGTGAAAATCTATATTATTAAATATAATTTTTTGGGTGGGAAGTAAAGGTACGTTCACTCTGCTCGAGTGTCGGAAGAACACTGACAGCGGTCACACACGAGTACCCTACATTTACAATATGATATTAACATATTGAATAATATAAATCAACACAAAGCAGCGGTGGTACTTGATACTGTAGACGACGACATCCTAAATAAAGGCAAAGGATGCAAAACAACATTCGTGGAATAAGAAAAATGAAAGAAATGTGTGATTGCCGTAAAAGGCGGAAATGACTTGTTAGCGGCCTAATTCCATTAGAAATGCTCGTGACAATATGTCACTAACAACAATATGTGTGACAACAACAATACAACGTGACAATAAAGTTGTATGTATTTTCATACTTATATAACAAAAGGTCAAAAATATTCGCTATAGTGCCAACGTATCGTTGTGGATGCTCAACTAAGCAGGTGAAGTTGGCAACGCGAGCAGCACTACCTTATAACAATCCTGTGGTAAAACTTCCACATGCCATCAGGTAACTTTCCGTTTCTTTTCTATTAATTTTTTTATTTGGGTCTCAAGTGATAGTGTAGAGATCCAGGATGCGTCAGGTTTAAAAAAGTAATTTGTACCTAGAGCCCTTATTTATAGTACGCCAAGTAGCTAACGCCTGTTTCGTTTTGACCAACCACACAATTTTAGTCATGTCTAAAATCCGTAACCATGATGAAATCTATAGTGAGCAACTATTGAATGGAAGGGAACACATCCCGTCACGAGAATCCATGACAACCGGCGAGGGCGGCATGTGGAGACGGGAGAGGGGTGTCGGGGAGGGGGGATGGGATGGGATTAGAAACGGAATCGATTCACAATATACACACGCTACACAGATAATTTCCAAGTAATTTCGGTGAGAATATTGTTATTGTATGAAAATCGAACACATTTATTACATGTTCGCCTACTAGGAAATCGGAGTGATTGAGGAAAACGCAGCGGTTCGAGGTAGGCCGATGAGACGAGCGGCTATAAGAAAATTTAAAACTTTACACGCGCACCGAACGTGGATACGCACATAAACGTTTTTCCTACACGTCGTTTTTATACGCATTGGAAAATTTCGTAGCGATCAGTCGTGTGTAGTAGTAAAATACACTAATACATATGAATGATTCTTACATATCTCTCGTAGCACGATCATAGCCGAACGCGGAACCTAAAAGGTACCTACTGCTGTTCTGTTGCTTAACCCGCGCTAGTCTATTCGAAAGTACAAGGCTACGGAACGATCAAGCGCCATACGCCATATGAACTAAAAGCCAGGTGTCCAGGCGCCGGCATATATCTGTGGCACACAAACATTGCGCATCACGTGGGGAGGTGTCGTTAAAACATCTCCACTATGTATGAATACTTCAACGGCCGACGACTGTTTTTTCCGTTATTTCCAACACGCTGTTAACGGCCAATATGCACTACGTAATCAAGACGGTCCATCAACGGTTTGTAGCAGTAAGTTTTCTCCAAAAAATCGAGGATAAAATAACATGTTGCAATGGAAACCTACCTGGAGTCGCTGCCCCAGTGCATGGCGTAGATCTTGGCCAGGTGTCCCCGCAGGGTCCGGCGCGTGCGCATCTGGATGCGGCCGATGGGCTCCAGGTTGGCGGTGGCCTGCGCCAGCGACGTGTCGCATGCCGCCTTCCTCGCATCCTGCGCAACACACACGCCCACTTTCAAACATGCACTCTGCTGGAGTCGTAAAATAAAAAATCCTATACGTTTTTATTACGTTGTCATTTTCCTACTACTTGCAACTCATAACTGTTTCATTATAATTACATAATATCACGCCTCTATTTTCTCGAAGGGGTAGAGGTAGGCGAGGAGTTTAGTATATAGCCCACGAATACACATATCATTATCAGAGACAAATCGGAAATAATTAAGGGAACGAAAACCCGAGAAAGCGTATCGCTGATGTTTCAATACAGTTACACAAGACGAATTCGTATCACAAAGTTCTTATATATTTTGGATAGTTTTGTATATCTCATATAAATAAACGGACATTGTATTCGCATACAAAAACTATGAATTCGATCCCGAGATCAAAACATTTCGTGTGTATTAAACAAACATTCAACAAAGTTACGTCATATTTCATGTACATGTAACACATGAAATAATACGGTTTAAAAAGAAATACATATTCGTTATTAGATCCTTTGCAAAGGACGCGTAACTCCATCAGCGGCGTCCGACCGTGGCGTAACAACCCGATAATCACAGGGTCGGTGCGGCTGATCCCATTTACGCCGACCAGTAATTAGATCTGGCGACTACTACGCGCTCCGAAAACGGATATTGGGAGAAACGCTTCACTTTTTTCCCGAACACTCCCCACCGTCCGGCTCGAAGGACCGAGTGGAATATATTTCTTACGTATTTTTAAAGCCTACGTCAGAACACTCCGTAACTCAGCATTCGATTGCCTCGTCGGTCTAGTGCGGATTACACGTGCTATTGGATTTTATTGTTTATTTTCTAATTTGTGACAATAATTAGTTAGAAAGTATTATTGCATTTTTCTAAATTGAAATGCCCGGTGTATGGTTGTACACTCCTCTCTGACCCTTATTCTATAGTAAGAGTTATGAGGTAATAGATAAAACGTTACCGCCCACCCTCGCCTACCTTTTCGAGGAAATACGTGATGTTATGTTACAACAGAACACTGTACCATTTATTTGTCTCATGTTTATTCTTAAGAATATCGAAGTTATTTCTATTCGGATGAAACAGAATTACAATGAATGTACGCCATCCACGGTCTAGTTTCATACAAGGATTCACATTACCATATCTATTCACACATAATGTGACAACCCGGTATAATTCGTAAAATTGTGGTTTCAAATATTTATTAGTAGTGCTAGATAATTGCGACCTTATTATGATTCCATCTTTTGTCTACAAAATCTCCCTGTCGATTTATCGTGCAACATTCACTTGTTGTCCTCTTTGGTTCTGTTTTTCGTAAAAATTACTTGTCATTCCAAAGAATACTAAAAAAATAACAGCAGAACACAATGATAAGGATGACGTACTCCAATACAACACTGGAGATTAACGGGTTAACATTAAAAACCGAACTGGCAAGAGTTAAAATTTGAATTATTATCTCCAATCATACACATTGAAACATTGCTATAATGAACATCTCCCCTTCTCCCTCCCCCACGTCGTCTGCACACACTCGCCGGCTGCCCGCGCAAGTAGACAGAGAAAGAGGATTGCCTCATCATTATATCCCGACGCGGCTTCGAATCCGTCGCTTTGTTTACGGGGTGGCTCGCGAGTTATATCTAGAACGGATATGGACCGTTTATTTTGAAAGTGGTGTAAGTCCATTTTCTTTTGTTTCGAGAAAATTGAAGGTACTATATTTGTTGATTTAAAAATACAGGCAAATCGTATGAGGTCTGGCATTGTTTCTATTGTTTTATCAACATTTAATTTGTTTATATAAATTTGTTTTTGCCTAATTAAACTACGATAACACATATTTATGTGCTGTAAATGGACTTACACCACTTTCAAAATTAGACAATTGTAAAAAATATACTTCATTTTAATATAATTTTGTTTACAAATACGCATGAGAACACATAAAATTTTATTTTAGACGGCAATTACATTATCCTTACAAGATACTGATTACAAGAATTTACTTATTCTCTGCATGTGGTAGTGTTTCAAAATATGCATGATGCACCGGAG
>DWFO01003112.1:0-12709 GCA_018246595.1 Mimoniades nurscia nurscia | reverse complement strand
CACACTAACGTAAGTTACAACCATATACTTAAATCCTTCAAACATCTGTCTAGTCAGGCATCGAACCGAGAATCGATTGTGTGACAATGGCACACAAAACGGTCAATCAAACAAAGATAAACACTCAGTGAAACCACAATTGTTACTTCGCATATTAACTAACTATTTCACACTTTATCTACACTTCAAATCCTTATATACGAAGCTATAATATTATATTAACATATAGTGCTATAACTTACACTATTGCAAACTACCATAGAATGGAACTATGCTATAATATGTATGTTTGCGGTAATCATATGTTTTACTATATCAATATTTCATAACGCAAGAAATTGTAGCTGTCTATAGTAGCTCAAGCGTTACTATAGGAAAAATATTGCTGTACATCGTAATATACCTTGCTATAATGTATATTTATAGCTCCGCCTGTGACATCGTTTATGCAACACGCGATAAGCGATTTGTAACGACACTTTTAGTCTTATTTATTCCGTGTAAATATTATTTTCATTCGATCGTGAGACGTGACGCTCTGGTGGTGAAACCTTTTGTAACGAACGTCAATGAGTGGAGATTTACTAGACTTTTTTTTTGTTTAAACACAATACTATTGCGAAATTCGTGACGAATTCGCCGTTGGTTTTCTGTGAAGGTACGGTCAATAGATGCATTGTGACGTAAGCGGTGTGATGTCCATTGTCTCTCAAACTGTTATTTCATATTTGATTAACTGTGATTGTTATATTTCGTATGTTAATAGACAGTGGTATAATACTATTTCGCATTTGTGGTTTACGTCATAATTTCTGTCTGCTGCAATAAACCACCTCGTTAGCCGAGTTTGACTACGTATTATTACGTTTTATCCGAACGTTGATTTTCGTGCAGATAAAGCCGAATAATTCACTTGTTCACGAAAGTTCCAGGTAGACGACAAACGGCTAAGAATGGTGGTGGTTGGTAAAAATGGTCAACTATCGTGATACTAGCGGACGGCCTCACCAAATCTGTGAAGGGTGTATCTACTAATAAGGGAAAAAATGAAAAAACTAACATGCGTAAATTTCCTTCTGTTTTCCTTTACACCAATGGCGAATTATGTTCAATCTCACAAAATTCACAACATTTTATAAAACATGAGATTTAATTTCAAACGCCATGTACCCCTAAAATGGGAGGTTGAATCTGAACGTGTAATCTGAAATACTAAAAAAAATTTTTTTTTTTCGCCTACAACATTTTATATTTAAATCAAACTAATTTCAAAGTGAATGTAAGAACGGATTCGCTTGCTCCTTGTTTTTTGCAAAACAGTAGGTATGTTACAAAAACCGAGTTATTTATAAAACGCGTTTAAAACATGTTCTAAATACTCAGACTGAAAATAATTAGTCTGTCGTATTGTCAACTCACCTGCAAGTAGAAAGTCGCCGACCTGGTATTTATCATAAGTTACATTGAATATATCAACAAAACATCGAATGCCAGACACGTCTAGCAGTTTTTCATAATACACATAACACAACAAACAGCGATCAGATAACACAATACATTCAATATTTACTGTTGTACTAAACAGAATGGCTCTTTCACAAATTTAAATTAAATGTTATGTTACGTCTCTTTTTGTCTCGATTCTTTTTAAACGATATTTCTGTAGTGTTATTGCACTTAAACACGATCGCTTTTCATTTGCCTTTCGAAACGATTCATTTTTCTCATCTTCGCCTCATTGTGGTTTGGCAAATAATATACCGTAAATGTTTTTTTGATTCGATCCCAAATGGGTTACTGTTAGTTTGTAATACCGAAGAATTGATATGAGATGAATCAGTTTTTAACAAATTGATTGATTGATTTAATAAATGTATGATTGTATCATGTTTCTGATTGTTACAATATTATATTTAATTGTAGTTTCGTATGGAACATTAATGAGGACAAATCTAGAACGTTCTTAAATATGAAAGAATACAATTTTATGCAAACTTTATTTTAATACACAAATCAATTTTTATCCACATATAGATCACATGTCAAAAAATGACCTTGCTCCTTCTCATTCTGCGGAGAAAAAAGGGTCTCACATACATTTATGGGACAAATAGAACGCATGAAACAGATGAAGGATTTAGACTAAAGTACCAACCAAAATGCTAGTTAATTTTGCCAAGCATTGGACAATCTAAAATTAATAAGAACTGCCATTAAAGACGGTAGACGTACTGTGTACTTACGTGTACACGTAAATATCAACCGAATTTCACTATCTTTAGTCAGTCTGAACAGATTCACTTTTAAAACTTTTGGACCACAAAATATTTTATTTGTGTTGCTTTGTTGATATGGCTTATGAACAACCTAATATAATTTTTTCAATTTGCGATATATTTTTATTGAACATAAATTTTATTTGCCATAAATCTATTTTCGACGACACACTTTTGTTTTATAATGGCGCTACATAAAACAAAGAACTGAAATGCAAATAATCATCTTATTCTCACAACAGACAGCTACAGAAATGGGCAAGGAAGGTTAATTCAGAGAAGGTAAAGCCAGTCGCTCTACGGTAACTTGCACACGCGACACAATGTACAGATAATCAAAAGATTCATAAGCAAGTGGCGCGTGCGCAATCACTCGATCGCCGCCGTTTGTCAATGGCTGACAATTACGACTGACAGATTGACAAATTGAGACATTCACGCTGACAAACTGTCAAACTGATGAATACAGCTATATTTCTGATTGTTTTTTGTTATGCAGCTTAATTTCATTAATCATTTATTCCCTTCTTATAAATTAACAATAATTAATTGTACAATATGACTATAGTATGTAAATAAATGTAGGTACTTCACCAATTGTTGTGACTAAAGTATGTGACACATTTTTACAGAACCATCTAATAGACCGATTGCAGTTAGTAAGATCAGAAAATATACAAAAAAACTGCGACATTACACTGCCGAAGAAGATATAGGGGAAGGAAAATAATAACGGTTATGTTTCCCACATATAAATTCATTGGAAATCGTTTAAAGTATGTACTGTCATTTTATGTAGAAATGTAGAGTTATCATTATTATTTTTGATTGCTATGAAGTGACAAAAAATTGAACCTAAGACAGATAAGACAATAAGTAAAGAAAATGACAAAAATTGAAACTTTTTTCAAAGTTCGATTTTTTTTTAAGTTATAATAAACAAAATTTTTTGAAAATATGTAATAAAAAGTATTAAAATTGCAAGTCAAAACACACTTTTTAAATCGAAATAATTTTTTTATGTTTATCGCTTCTTTCGGCCTTTTTTTTGTTATTTGTTCAGCGACATAACTTTTCTGTTAATGTTACTTGCATCTTTGGTGAAAAGAGATATCGTATACACAAAATCGTGCCAGTAATAGTATTAAACGGGCACAAACTGGAGACCTACTTGAATACCTACAGCACGCACAATATGCAAGCTGCAAATGCGTGTGTATGTGTGTAACGTGTGCGTGTAATGATATAGAATGGTATCTTTAGGGCGGCTAACTTGCTCGGAGGATACTGGGGTAAATTGGATATGTTAAAAAGATAAACATTTTTTTTTATTTACAGCGCTCTGAATTACTCTGGAAAAAATCTAGATATTATGCCCTCTTATGAACATTATTCTTACTATTGAAGGCCTAGTTGATCGAGCGATCACTGTATCGTTAATAGAATGGTAGCAACCGCGACTGTCGATCGAGACTTCCTGAGTTTTATCGCATGGTTTTGTTTTCTAACTGGAACTTCCCACTAGCGGCTCGGAGTTGGGATTGTGCATAGGTATAGGATATACCCTATTCCATAGAAAAACGTAAACGTAACTGATAACATATTGGACCGTACTACAATCATCTGCCTACCTCTTCAGGATTACAGAGGTGATGTTACGTTTCATATTGTTATGATAAATCGTTAACGGAGTAGACAAATGTCCTCGATACTTTCAGATTGGACGTACAGGTGAATTTATCACTCTTTTCATATCCGCAAGCTGGATTCGAAGACTTTTGACTCCCCTATCAGCCCATATCTGATTTAATTGAAGAAATAAAGTGAGTCCTAGTCTCTCTCGAAACCTGTGTTCGTCAACATTTACATTATACTGATTCAAACCTAAAACAACAATATTTTTTTTCCTAAACTATTAGAAATACGACATGAATGAAGAGCAACCTAATCTGATTGACCTATCATATATGGTACGCGTCTATTATAAATAATTATGAGTATCTACATTGTAAATACTCATAATTATTGTAGATTCTACAATAAAACAAAATTTTGAAAATATGGGTCTAAAATGATATAGATCGAAAAAGTAAAAACTAAAAAAATATTTAACATAAACACACACCGCAAATTCAAGTCAAAAAATGTATGTCACAAAATGGTGTCAACATTACACTGTATGACACAGTTCACCTGTCGCTCCCTCCCCGGTCTCCCCGCACGAGCACTCGACACAGATCCAAGTATAACTGTAGTAATCTGGCCGTTCAGTCGCACACGTCACAACATGTCCACGTAGCCGTTGCGCAACTGATTGAGCCGTTTGTAGGTAATTGTCCGTTTATGCCACTTCCACTCAGTTGTCTCTAGTGCCCGCGGGCGCCTAGTTACGTGGTGCCTGGACGATTACAGCGAATACCTTTGGACAGTTCAGATGCGGCCACTAAGTAAGTCAACATCTATGTGTGTTTTAGATTTTTTTGAATATCATAAAAGTACATTTAACCTTAAACATGAATCTTAAGCATTCGTAGCTAAGCGCTGTTATTTAATTTGGCCAGCAGTTAGGGGTCCGATACTAGCAATCTCTTTTAGTATTATTAATTAAATTAGCCAAATCTGATACTTGATTTAATTCCCCGTTTATTCGAGCCTTTCTTCAATTCCATTCTCAATTAAGTGGCAAATATATTACATAGTGGTGTACATATGTATTACATAGTGGTGTACATATATATTACATAGTGGTGTACATATATATTTGCCAAACCTTACTTGGTTATAAATTTAGAAGGCAACGTATAAACTAAATTCCAAAACTAAATTCATTAATTACTGCGTCGTTGGTCTTGTTGGTTGCAAGTGCGACTGCCGAACGGGAGGTCCCACTCCGGTTCTAGGTTCCACACCGAGGTTCAACTCCCAGGTCGGGCACTACTAAATTATCTAATTTAGATTTTCTAGTAGTAGCCCGGAGTCTGGATATGTGCCCGGTGTATGGCAATAGGCTCACCACCTATTCCATAGTGGGACTTAAAAGTAACTGGTGAAACGTGCGAATGTACTACATTCCTCTGCCTACCTCTTCGAGGATCTCAGGCGTGATGTTCCGTTATTTTAAATAAATAGTAGGATATAGATAGCAGAGGACTGAGTCGCGGTGGAGTTAAGGGAAGAAAGAGCTCCAGCAATGGACGTCGTGAGCTTAATTGATGATGATGTTGTATGGACGTGTTCCGTTCACCAGTTCAACAAGAAGTCAATGAGATATAATCATTTATAAAATACGCGAATTTTTAAAATTTACCACGTTTATAGCTCAACGCAGTCGGTAGGACCGTGGCTCAAGCTTTAACTCACAAATACCTACATACTGAATTAGCATGGACAAAGTTTAGTTTGCAAATCAGTTCAATTTATCTTCGTTTTAACATCATCTCTAAGTACTCTACTATTGTGTTCTGTATGGCGGTAGACTCGCCCCCTGTTCCAAGGGGAAACGTGGCAGTACTACACTACTCTGCCTACCCCGCTGGGAACATAATATATAGGCGTGAAGTTATGTAAGTCGCGAACTAAATTTTTAAATAATTAACCGGAGCATATGTATTATACCTATATAAGCATTTTTAAGCTATCAAAATGTTCTAGGCAGTTATAGCAGTTAATGGAAGTTATAATACATTGGATACGAATAAAAGCTCGTACTCATCGCACTAGTATTTGACCCTGCGGGGAATCGAACCGACTACCTCTCGTTCCGCGGTTAGGTTTACTAACCACTTAACCAATGTGTAGGTATCATATTGAATTATAACTAACTTTTCCTTAATCCTCACTTAGGGTTAACTGAACCCTCTCTGAGCTCTGCAAAGCTTACATTGCATTCGCCTCAAGAGCCAGCATCGCATGACTCACTGTGGCAACCCAGGATTTGATCCCGCGACCTCAGAACCGGCTTTACATACAACCATGTTCCGTTTGCGCGTATATTCCCATTGAAATCGCAAAGGTTTTATGGTTACAACTACATATTATGATAGTACTCTGAAGAGCGAAAAGAGAAGAGAGGAGTGAGATATATGTATGCTTTGAAGCGAGAGAAGAGATGGCAGAAGTTTATGACCTTATATAGACGTACCAGCATTTGTTATCAATCTAGTACTGACTTTGTCGTTCAGGATTTCCATTCCAGGACACAATTTCCATTTCAGTACACCTGTGTACTCACTGTGACGCTGTGGTGGTAACGAGGCTGGTGATAACAGAACCTCACATTGTGGTATAAAAGGTACTATACGATATAATCGCGAGCCTATTGCGAAATAAAAAAAAGTAAAGGAATCTATTTATTTCTGTTACGTATTTATTCATCAAAAGAAACACGTTTACACCCTTATATGTATATACTTATTCAAGGCTGCTTATTATCTCTGAATGTTATAAATAATTGTTATTTAACAAGGTTGTTTATTCGATAAACAAAACATAACATTTATGTAAACAGCAATTTAATATTTTGTTACGTTGTTTGTTTATAATTTGCCTCCGCCGCAACCTCGCTGCAAACGGTAAAAGCTCGTGAAGAAGAACCTCGCGTGGGTCCGAAACTAGTCGTGCCCTCCCGAAAAAAGATACATAAGTTAGCCGGTTTATATACAATCATGTGAATAAAATAAATAGTCACGAAAATTTAATTGAAAATTACTTCTTTAATTTGCAAAAATGTTATTGGACATAACGCCGTAATTTGACGATTTGCGTAAACGTAATATTGTGGAATTACTCAATAGGACCTTTAGACTAACAGCGGTACGGTCAATGACCTACGTACAATATTCAATTCACAATTCATTTGAATATATTACATGACTTTGAACTCTCGAGGCACGTGTTTAATTAATACCTAATAATAAAGTCTTTATCAGAATCGAAAGAAAATAATCTTGTCCTATTACATGAGCGTTTATAAATATTGACCAATGTCATGTAAACACAGACGCGAAAATCTCTTAAAATTATCTGTTATCTAAAACAGACACACAATATTTCGAGGTCAAAGAAAATCACGTTAATTTGCTATAGGTACTTCATATGACAAAAGTTACCTAAGTAAGTTTGTTTTTAGCCAAACTGTCAAAAGCGTTTAAAAAATGAAGTCATATAATTGCTCAATGTAAGTTATTTTGTGATAAATTCATGATTCTTACTTTTATTTACTATTTAAACAAAAATAAAAAATTTAAAAATTATTTCAGTAAATTATAGATACTAAAAGCAAAAAAACCCGCGTAACGGTGTAACATTTTTACTTTATTTCTAATCAATTTATATTCTCAGAATTTTATAAAGCTTTTTGCTAGCCAGTATTAGCGTACACAACTCCTGAAAACTTTCACCGCGCTGTTGCGACATTCCTCTGAAACTTCTGGTCCGCTGCCACCACTGCATCTAGTTTAAAATAATTCCTTACCGCACCGCAGTTATTTTCGGTTTCGCAATAAAACAACGCAGCAGACACAAAAAGATAACTTAGCTAATCGTATAAATAACCAACGTTTTACCAACACGAAATGCACACATCGTTCTATTTAAAACAACACTTCACGGCTCACAAAATTTTAAACAAATAAAAAAAAACTATATTTTCCACTTACAAAAATCACTAGAGAAAAACAAATGAAAACCTAAACTTTTAATACTACAAATGCAGGCTGTTGAGTAAATTGGAACGCATCGAATTCGTAAAATAAAAAAAAAGTTGGCCTATATAAATAGTTGTTCCGAATTTTATACCACGTACCGTGGCGCACTCGGACACGACCAAACCGTCGCGCTCTCGAACTGTACTGACTTTCGTTTCGTTTTTCCGTCGCTCGGACGCTTTGCTTTCTGAAGTACGAAGCGTATAGCATCTCTAGCGATAGATTTTGTTAACGCACGTGTAATAGTAACGTGCTGTGTTGGCATATTGTCGATAGTAACATTAATTTATATTTCCCGCACTAAAAATATTCATAACGCAATAACTCATTTTATGTTATTGTGTAATATTATATGTTTGCGCTTATTGCAATAAGTGTGCATGCAATTGGAAATTAACCATGTGAATGCTGTTTAATCGGAATTAAGTAATACGGATACAAATATGTTATGTAGGAATAATTAATATGCTATTTGTTTTCACACTTTTCACAGAGTAATAATTAAAATTATTTTACAGCAATTAGAAACTACCGCTGTTTTTTTTCAGCTCTACCTCGGCACACTTTGAAAAGACCAACATTGTTAACTAATAGCAAAACTCTGGATTAGAAATCAGAAGAGGAAGATTATACATGCTCAAATTTGATACATGTGTTATTACTATATCGTTGCGCCATGTCTTTAACGGGCAACAGAACACGGAGTGTCAAATATCTTTACCCTTATCCTTATCCAGTCTCGATATGATTCTTCTACATTCATGTAGAAGAATTATCAATTATCATCACTCCTTACTTCATACTGTAAGATAACAAGGACAAAATTTGTTCATATTTATACTGTGCGAGATTTGTGGTGTTATGACTGATTTGAAGTCAGCCATACTAATGCAGAATCAGTAAAGAGTTAGTTCGAACAAAGATGAAAGTTCATTAGTCATAATCTATCATATGCACTTCGAATATAAAATTGTCAAATGTATCAAATGCAACTTACAGAATTATATTTTTGTAATATTCTACTTCATTTTATTGGTTCACAAAACTAAATTCATCATTATTTATTTCATACAATTATCACAAAACATAAGTTTCGTCAGCCTATCTCAGTTCTCTGCAGGTCATAGGCCTTCCCTGAGGGATTTTTGCCCATAATTCCCACGCTGGGCATGCAGGTTGGGAATTGCGGAGCAGGTTTTCTCCATGGTTTACGCTACTACCCGTATGCGGCGGTCGTGTAGCCATGCGTAGGCAGGCCGCGCCATGTCGCGATCTGCCAGCGCCAGCTTTAATCACCTCTTACGAGCCCATAATATCCCACAAGGGGCGGGGGACGTATTCTAAGTCCGACCCGACATATATAATAATACAAAAATATCCACAAGAAACTACTCGAAAACTATCGACAACATCTGAAATCACTACTCCTGAACATTACCCCCCACACATACAAAAACTAAACGCACACACACTCCCTGTGTAACTAGAGCTTAAAAGCTGCTCACTGGGTACAACGCAAAATATACTCTTTGCTATTGGAATACGGTAGTATTCTGATTGGCGTAAAACGAAACTAGGTAAAGACGGTGACTTCACTGCAAGCATTAACACTTTTATTGTCTCCTTGATACAGTTTTTTGCTTATCATCCGGTCGGCGTAGTGTTCGCTGCACTACACGGAGATGTTGCTATGCGAGGAACTGCGCAGCCGGAGAGGAACCTCTCATGTTTTAGTATAATATTGACGTGATGATGATGACGGTGGTGATGAGGAGCTTTTTATTTGTACGTCATTAACGCCGGAATAGACTCACCACCTATTCCATAGTGGGACGTAACGTAACTGGTGAAACGTGGGAGTGTTCTACACTCCTCTGCCTACGTCTTCACGGATTAGGTATAACGTTGAAGGAAAACTACACGAATATAAATATTACTTCATTTGAAACAGCTCGATGGAGGTGTGTGCGTAGGGAGGCCGAGATTTACCGAACTTGAGCGAATCGGTCACAAAGAGTCTGAAGTAGGTATCATAAGCCAGTGTCAATATGTGATGAGAATGATAAATGCATTAGAAAACATCAGATTTGCAACGATCGAAGTATTCAGACCTCGGCGGTGTCCGCTCGCCCCGCAAGGAGTTCGACGTAACAATATAATTATTACACAAACAATTTCCTCCTGGTTGTAACATTTTTCCTGTCTGATGTTTTTGTTCGCAAATTACCAACTTTTAACACTGCGTGGGTCTTACGAGCGTCAAATTATAGGGATCTCTGCATGGAACCCAATGATACCATTCGAGATTATAATCCTGTCTGCTCGTTCAATATTGTCGGATTGTCTCGTGGGTTGAGTGGTTGGAGACGCGACTGCGTGCCGCGAGGTCCGGAGTTCGATATCCATGTTGGTTACTATTGGATTTTTCTACCTAAGAATTCCTAGTTACTACTAGCTCGGAGTCTAGATTTAGAACCGGCGTAGGGCAATAGGCTTACCTCCTCAAAACTCTTGTGCCTCTTGGAATTAATTTATCAATAGAATGAGTTAAAGTTTTCGTCTGTACCTTTAAAACTAGACAAATCCAGTGCTATGGTAAATAGATCATTGATAAACTACACACAGAGAATACTCAACATGAATTAATAATTGGACAATTGGACTCACCGAAATAAATGTTTTATCCTGTGTAGGAAACGAACTCGCAACCTCCACACAGCAGCCGCCACTAATCACTCCACCAACAGCGCCGACAGTCACCTAAGCCGATATTAAAAATGTCTCGCGGCTCAGCAATAGATTATGTACATTTCATCAAGTGAATTAACATAAAACAAGACTGGCCCTTTATATTTAATATTGATGTTCACTAAATGGACGTTACAATACTTTCACTGAAGGGTATTAATTTAAAATTCATTTTTTGATGTATACGAAAATATTTACTTCTTTCATATTTAATATATATTTTAAGCAGACCCCACAATTACATCGGAATAATAATGCTTAGGACAATGAGAGAAATACTTAATACCTATTTTGTGCAGTACCTACCGAACTTGGGACACTAATTTTAAGATGGTAAAGTGAGCTGTGAGAGGTTATAGGCATAACTCCTCAGGGGAGGCCTGTGTCCAGCTGTGGACTGCAGTAGGCTGATGATGATGATGAGATAGTAAATAGATAACTATAACAAAAAGAAATCAGATCGATTTTGTTCCCCGTGTATGAATTAAAAAATATTATACACATAAAATACAATATCGATTTAAAAAATTGGCTGCAACAACACTGGCACAACCAAATGCTGTTCTTAAAAAAAAAACAAAAAACTTATGACGCTCATTTTCTTTTTCGAACGTGACTCAAGCAGGCGTCGCTCGCCGACGAATTTGCCGCCGTTCTCTCTAAAGCCGGGAATGGTGGTTTGACAGCTTTATCGTCACGATCTCCCGATGCACCGCCGTAGAGCATATTGATGGAGTCAAATATTCTTGAATAGATCCTGGATTGCCGCTTTCCTTAATAGACTATTGTTTGTCGTTATCAATTTGAGGAGCTCAGTAGAATTCCCACCATTGTGCCGCAAAGGTACATCAGAACAGTTAAAGTGATAAACATTTATAAGTGCAATATAAAATTATAAATTAATAGTCAAAAAACGTTTATTGTAGAAATATATTGGTAAGAAAAAATATTTTTTTTACGTTCAAATTTTGCCCATACTTAAAAGCTTACAAAATAACGATAGCGTGAACTTATGTCACATCTGTGACAAAAATATACATATGTCAGTTAATTTACAAATGAATTGACAGTAATTCAAAATGTTACTGTTCGAGTAGTTGCAAATGCGACAGTTGGTCAAGAAGAGCTGCATTCAAATCCCGTGTACCCGACACAATGAGTTTTTCTAACCTGATACTCCTAGATATGTCTCACAGCTCGAATTTATGTCCAATGTATGGCAATATTCCATGGTGAAGAAACAGACCCCCTATTCCATGGTGAAGCTCTTATGTAATTGATGAAACGCGGAAGTGTACTACACTCCTCTGCCTATCTCTTCAGGGATTACTTTTTAAACATTTCAAAGTTTATTTGCTAACCATTACATATTTTAAAATGACTACATTTAGGGTGTCTAATCTAAACGCGTATCACTTAATATTTAAATAAACCGTACCTATATATCGTGAACAATAACCGTGTATCGTAAAAATTGAATATCGTGTAATTTTTTTTAATAACTCAAAATGATTTATAACTTGTACTTATTTGCATGTTTATTGCCGCAACATTATTGTTTCAGGAAAAAAATAACACTTCTTAATATATACATGACGTTCGCTCCCGGTACTTTTATTGTTCAGAACATATTGTAAATATGTTTTTTATAATGTATGTAAGTCATTTCTAAAGTTAGTTTTATATGACCTGACCTAAGCTGTGGTTAAAGTGGTCATTATAAGTAAAATGACATAAAAATAATTTCTTATTATAAACAATAGAACACAAATTACTCATTTGAAAACCACTTTTGCAAATCATGTAACAACGTCATATTTAAAAATTTAGTAGGCACTAATTAATTCATTCCTCGCTTAGCGAATGACGGGATTGTATTACAATCACTTATTCTTTGTAATCAACATTGTAACGCATGCCATTCCCGCGCGTTACGCCATCTATTGACGAATAGTCGAACTTGTGTTATCGTAAAAATTG
>DWFO01003111.1:0-12709 GCA_018246595.1 Mimoniades nurscia nurscia | reverse complement strand
TGGCTGGGTAGAGTAAAAAAGTTCTCCACTTCATAAATAGTTTTATAATTATATATCTAGTTTTAACAGGAACTGCGGGTAGCCGTGCAATTTTAGTCCATTTAGTAATTGCGCCATCTAGCGGCAATTAAATGCAACGCAGCTGTGCTGCGTTATGCTGTAATTCGCGAAACTATTACACTACTATAAAGGTTAGTTCACACTGACGTCCGTTTTTTCACTCAAATGTATGAAAAATAATGGGGAACTTTTAAAGAAACTTAATCTAATCTCGTTTCCATTAAGTTGGGCTCTATCCTGTCAATGTGTGATTGTATTTCATAATAGTTAATCCGGCGCGGATATTATTTTATTGTCTTATCATTTCATTATCGTCATCGGCCCGTCTCGGTCCACTGGTGAACATAGGTCATCTTTAAAAAAAGGGCTCTTGATTATTTAAATTACTGTAAAGTAACACGTAAGCTGTGTGATTGTGATCAATAAAGTCAATACAAAGTTAAAACATTCAATTTTCTAAGACATCTACACTGCATCTGAATATAATAATTGGCGAGTTGCTTAAAAACACTAGCATCACGCCTGTGATCCCCGAGGAACTAGGCAGAGGAGAGTAGTACTATCCACGTTTAATACGTGTCATCATGGGTCAGGTAGTGACCCTATTGCCACACACCAGGCCCAAATCCAGACTCCGAGCCACTATTAGAAATTTCAATCAGAAAATCTAAGTTACATTTTATTTAAAATTTACACGTGGAAAAACGTATTTGTAGAGAACTAGGAAAACTGTGTATGTTGACTTAAAGACAGCGAAGAATCAATGTGTCTTCTATGACTCATAGCCACTATTTTGTTATACTCGTTATATCAGTGGATATTGCATACGTTTTCCGTGAAGTTTTATAGCTTACAATGAACAATATATTGTTAAAATATAGTCAAAGTCATGGAATAAAGGTTTTTTTATATTTTGTGGTTAGTAAACCAATCAACCTTCCTTTCATAGCTAGACAAAGTCGTTCAGGGTTTTATCGACTTGTGTCGTCATGTTCTCAAATATTTATTTATTTTTATTAACGTTACCTATCAAGGGCGTACTCAATGCCAAATGCCAGACCCTTCCGTTTAATCCTGTGTGTCGGAGAGAATATTTGGTAGTTAGAATATTTGTAGTAATACACCTGTTATTGTCGAAATGTTAGAATATTTGTAGTAATACACCTGTTATGTTCGAAATGTTAGAATATTTGTAGTAATACACCTATTATGTTCGAAATGTTAGAATATTTGTAGTAATACACCTGTTATGTTCGAAATGTTAGAATATTTGTATTAATACACCTTGTTCCTAGATATACTTATAATATTACATGTAGGTCGCTGTATGGTAATAGACTAACCCTTACTCCATACTGGGGTGTAAAGGTAACTGGTGAAACGCGGGTGTGTATTACACTCAACTGCCTACCTCATCGAGGATTGCAGGCGTGATGGTACGTCATGTTACATGTACAGATGTACATATATACAAATACGACATTGATTCAATGTTTTGTGGTGCATATAAAAATTTTCATTAAAAATATTTTTATTCGTTCCTTTAATACCCAGGACAAGAGATTTTTTATACAATAAAATATTAATGTCTCGTAATCTTGGTCCTATAGTCCGTTATCTGAACATTTCCAAACAATATAAAAGTACGTCGCCAATAGGACAGTACGATAACATAGGCGTGTCCAATAGGACACTAGGATCGCACGGAGTAGTTCCGCAATAGTGTCACGGACGTGTCCATCCCGCCACGCAAGTTACCACATTGCCATAAAAATATCTGTTTGACAAGTTGCATAATTGTAACAGACAAGCAAATGGTCGTGCGATGAGACCACGTTCAGGCGCCACACGAAGACAGCCAAGATCAAATGAATCACACGTAGAGTCTGTCATCAAGCGGATGTTGACGCCTTCGTGGTGTTTAACCGCTGAGAGGCGAATTATTATTCTTCTATGTAACTTGCTGGTACATTAAATGACCCGCGGATGGTTGTGATTAAATGGTTAGTGGTTATATCGTCACGATGTCTATGTGTTTATTATATTTATTACTGGATCGTGTCCGGTGTGTGGCGATAGACTCAACCTATTCCATAGTGGGACGTAAACGTAACTGGTGTGACGTGGGACTGTACTAAATTCCTCTGCCTACCTCTTCAGGGATTGCAGACGTGATTTTATGTTTTATTATATTTATTATTCTACCATCACGCTAGGTCGCTTGCACGGTAGGTAGAGAGTATTAAGTGCCAAGGATATGTATGTTTACAAACGTGACGATTTTCTCGTCAATATATCGTTCTTTTCATTCACTTGGGCCGCTTTAGGAGACTTCCGAATCCCCCATTAGCCAGTACCGACCTTTCTCTTTATTTTTTTCCGACCCTTAAATCGTTCCATTGTTGGGTCTTCTCTCAGAATGAGGTTAAGGCAGTAGTCTGCCACGCTGGCCAATTGCGGGCTGGCGGACTTCACACGATTTGAGAACAATTTTTTTTGAGAACTTCAAGGTATGCAGTTATAGCAAGTGTGATACCTACCTTGATCTATTGGGTCAACATAGCTCTGTCCATCATTATTGCTAGTCTCTTTTGTTATCGATGTTTTTCATTGATGTATCGTCACCAAAACGATAAATGATTCATAAAATCCACATTAAGTGCCATGACGAATTAGTGATTAATCGTTTTGGAACTGGCAACAATACTGACAACGGTAGCACCACTGCGCAAACAGATCGTGAACATCTTCGGCCATTGTGTATCATTTCAATGGCTTCAATGGCTACAATGGGTGCTAAGGTATTTTACGAATGTTTCGTAAACAAGAAATCTATATATACGATGTAATAAGTGATTTCGTACAGTGCTATTTGTTTCACAAGGAAAAACATTTTTCTATTATATTTCGACTTAACATTAGGTTTCTTGACCTTTTTAGAGATGGGAATAAGGTATTGATCTGATTGCTGTACTTGTATTAT
The DNA here is from genome assembly GCA_018246595.1 of Mimoniades nurscia nurscia. Lineage (NCBI taxonomy): Eukaryota > Metazoa > Arthropoda > Insecta > Lepidoptera > Hesperiidae > Mimoniades > Mimoniades nurscia. The sequence continues at coordinate 9,666 of DWFO01003111.1, read as the reverse complement.
ACTATAAGTCATCTTGACCAATAATTGATTGGTAGTTTGCCAATAGACATGAATGCAAGCCCATTGTGTAATCGTATAACAATGACATGTAAATAAATCAATGGATGAATGAATGGACGAATGGATCAATGAATGAATGGATGGATGAACGAATGAACGTACAAATATGATTTCATGTGACATATTGTAATAAATTTGTCTAAAATATACCATAGATATGACTGTTTAGGTCTGTTATATTATATGAACTAATATATTCATTCAGATTATCTATTGTTCTATTTGATTATATTTTTATTTTCTTTATGATATGATCCACGCTTCCCTTTAAGAAGAGACAGATTGGCCATGCAAAAACGCTATTCATATTTGATTTGGAGATTCCTAGGCAATATGTGTCCGAAAATGCGCCGGTGAGGTCTTCCACTGTTTTGATGCCCGGATAACAGACGTAAGATCGAATCGTTTCTACATTGATCAATTAGTTATTGCCTACGCTTAACAATAAGACCTGGCTATCACGATTTTAATAATAATTTAATTTCTAAGTTTTATATTTTCTTGTTTATGTGAAAATGAGAGAGCACATGCTTCGAAGGTTTTTGACGTAGGGAAAGAATGGCAGTTGTAAGAATGACAAAACAGATATAAAATGCAAATGTTGATGATGCAAGTGTCGAAGGGAACCATACAGGGATACTTGGCTGTATGGACCAATTAGATAAGAAGTTTGCTTGGTCCGTTTGACGGAAGTGATTAATGCAGTAAAGCGCGTTAATTGTTTAAGAATAGAGATCTTTAGATTTCAGTGCCCTCTGCCCACCCCGTATAGGACCTGGCCCGATTGTTTAAGAACTATGTTTAAGAAATTATGTTTAAGAACTATGTTTAAGAACTATTGCTATGTATATTAAATGTAAAGGTAGGATGGAGTTATGTAACATGACTGTAGCTAGACGGGCTAGTCCGTTATCACTAAACGTGCGTGTCCGTTACAAATAATGCGTTCATTTCCAAACGTTCCCCATTGTTACTCAAAGTGGATAAAATTACGTACTTGCTCATTGTATATATTGATATTGTATGTAAGTATTTTAGTTTGCCCTAGAGGTGATTGCAACTGCGTACGACGCTGTTGAGTGTAATGTGTTCGATGGCCGCGCAGGCAATGGGACGATTTAATTAAGTTTCAACTTACTGTATTATAATCGTCTTAATAATCGTAAGCGAGTACATACAGAATGGTTATATTTGTTATATATTGTATTAGTAATGCGTCACGCCTGTAATCCCCGCAGAAGAAGGCAGTTGAGTGTAGAACTATTCACCAGTTATGTTTATGTCTTAAATATCATAGGATAGTTGGTGAGCCTATTGTCATACATCAGGCATGAATCCAGACTCGGGGCCGGCACAAATCCAGAATAGGATTTTTAGGATGAACCGTGAAATATACAAATTCATAACTGGTAATACGGTGTGTGTGCGTGCGTGCGACCTTGTGTGTGTTCGTCTGTCCACGGTGACGCCGAAACTCGATAATCACAAGGTGCGTCGTCAGGGGCGCGGCTTTGGCTCACCATGGGCTCACCACGTATTGTTAAATAGTGGAATGTAGGTAAACGTAACTGCTGAAACGTAGAAGTGTACTACACGCTTCTGCCCACCTCTTTGGGGATAACAGGCGTGATATTCCATATTTTCGCGAGATACTTATATCAGCTTATGTTTTCATTCGAAGCATTTTTTATTCATTACTGACACTTTCAAAGCAGCATCTTGTCTACGTTATTGTATTGGTAAATTATTTGATTTAGTCAGTGCCGAGACACAACGCGCGATGACCTCACTACCCCCTATAAACCTAGGCAATATGAAATGTCCTCATTAAGAGACTGATCTAAGAGTTATCGGTGTTCAAATTGTTTATAATAACCTCAATAGATACATTTTTAAGCGTATACGTTTTAAGGTCGTCACAGATATAGCTAGAATATATGTATATAAGTATATTGCAGTATAATATTATAGGTATTATAGAAAACTCTAATATTTTATACATTGCCCTAAACAGCGCAATAATGTCTTGCTGTATTTTCGCTTATTTTGAAAACGCAAGAGTTATGCATGTACCATTATAACATGTCTTGCTTTAGCGCATATTATATTTTAGCTCCGTATGTGACGGCCTTTACACAAAATATAATACGCACTGGCACGCGAGTAGACAAGCAGCTGAGTTGAACCATAAAGCGATTTAAGCACTCGTGCTCTTATCTTGCAGCAATTACAGCGCTATACAAATAGATGCAATGTCGTAATCGCATTGTCCCTTGTTTTGAATGCGACGCCTCTCAGGGTTATGTGCGTTGAAGTAGGTAAATAATGGTCGCGTTAGATTGTACCCAGTTAGGAAGATACGTTCCGCTTACACGTGTCGTCTTTAAAACGTGTTTATATACTTTTTTATGACTCTACTTGTCTATGACTTCCCCCCAGATTAAGCGAGGTCGTTAGAGCAACGGTTATTTTGAATTTAGAAATATAAATGAATAATTACATATGTATGTATGTATGTAGTAACTATATGACTTTTGCCTCTACTCTTGTAATTTGCATAATATTTAGCACGGATAAGATCGCAAGCTATTGTTCTAGAATATTCAAATGAATATATCGGTTTAAAAAGTGACAACTATAAACGTAATGAAAAAAAATGTTTTACTTTTATAATTGACGCAGCCCTAGTGTCGATTGGCAATGGCCACCTTAATGGCATATTTCGTAAACCCTAAACGTACCGTGCGCATTGTTTATGGTCACAGTTGTCACTGTCATTATGTCTGTGTGTTGCACAATTCGTTATCCGAAATCTTATCCGGTAGACAAGTCTTTTGTTTTTCTTATCCTGTTGCAAAAATGGTATTTGCTCTCCTAAAACACTCACTATTCAGGCTGGTAGCTATTTAGTCTAAGAAGTGAGCAATTAAGACTTTTAATACTACATTTGGTCGTTCGGCGATCATAAATTTAACATTCTTCTCTAGTTTATGACCTTCGTCAAAGTCTATAATTTTGTTTTCCGTGTAACTGTTTCACCATAAACTGTGTATATGTTTCACATTGGCTCTATAAACGTTTACAGGCAAAAATAATGCCTTGTTTTATTTAAGTAATTTAATATATGTATATTGAAACATTATTAGATTCTCAAAAACCCCTTTCCTTAATTAATAGCAGCAGAAACAAACTCAAAAAATACATTTAAAAAAATATAGGTGTTTGTAAAATATAAATCATATAGTTATATTAACTCTATTATAAAACTCACATTAACTACTTTAGGGTAGGAATTTTGTCTTATATAAAATTTGATACCAACATGACAAGAGCACTAGAGGTGCCCGATTGCTACTTTAGTCGTAAAAAACTGTAATAAAGACCTTAGTGTGTCATTATAAAAGGCTTTGCGGTGTTATATCCGTGCAACAGTGGGTGAAAATACACTTAAAATTCGAAACAAACGTACGGTTCGTGATTCGCTGTTTCCGCGACAAAACCGGGTTATTAGTTATTTGGTTACCGTAACGTGACCAAAATGGCGGCCTAAATTACAAATAATGTATAGAAAACTTGCAATCATGTTTAGCGTATTTATTCTATTACATTTTTTTGCTTTAGTCAGAATCAATAAATATTCTGCCTAGGCACAGCTAGATGCCCTGGCGGCCTACGGGTAGCAGCTTAAGAGTTGCGAGTAAAATTTTTAATATAAACAGACACAAAAAAAGTTCAAAAAACTATTTCTATAAAATTGAAAATACAATCGAATTAATTATTTTTATTAATCACTATTACAAGACCGAGTGATTTTCAATATGTGGTAATCCAAACGTTTTTCATTACAATAATATGTTAACATGTTGACCCAGGAGTCGCCCGAGGTCCGCATGGCGCTGCCGCTGCCGCCGCGCGCGCCCGACCCCGCCGCGCTGGCCGCCTACTGGACGGAGTACGAGGACCTGTACCGACAGATCTCCACCGCGCACCACGACGACGACGACAACCATTATGAAGGTAAGAATAAGTTATAACATCTTTCGAAGATGGTCCAATAATCTTTGTGCAAGAATGAGACGACATAATTTCATGTGATTTCAAAGTTTTACATTGTTGATGTTGTAAGAATTGTTTCTTGGTGTAACATGCGAAAGATTTCGTTCTAAATGATATGTGTATATCGAATATAACTTTGAATGTTCTAATTTAGAGATTCTATAGTACCCAACGTCTAGAACATCATTTCTCAACCTGAAGTTCGCGACTTCCAATACTTTGGCTTAAGGATTGTATAAAACATTGCATCAGCCAGTGAAGTCGGGTGTATTGTATATTAATTTTCAAAAACAAAACATTATTTGACTCTTGCCCGCTACTTGAGTCGCATCAAACGTATTTTCAAAGATAGCCGCGTGGGATTATGTTATGTACAGAGTTTAATGACCAATTCATTTAAAAGTCAGACAATGGTCAAGTTTTTGCTTCTATAAAGTAAGTTAATCGGATATACATCTGACTCAGCTTCGTAACCGTAAAAAAAGCAATAAGCGATAATAATTAATAAAACGTCCTAAAAATTAACGATCCATTGTTAAGCTGTTATGTTTTTGTCTAAGACAAAGTGATAAGAAAACAAGCACAAATTTTATTTATTACACTTTTGTATATGTGTGTGTGAGTGTGTGTGGAAGATCCATGTATGTGTGTATCGATGTTTATTTTATTACTCTTTGTTGTACATTTTACTTTATCTTTATCGAGTCGATAACTGATCGTGAGTGATTAACCGTCGTGGTGAAAGGATTAGTCGCAATGTCCAGGGTGCGCCGGGCAGGGTATGTTCGTACTTCATCAGAGATAGTCGCCGCTCGGGGAGGCTCCTTTCATGCACTCCATTTGATTTTATGACTGGCTTTTCATCCACGATTTCGTTCGCGTGTTCCGGAATAATATACACCGACCTATTCTGTTAAGGAAGAATAATATTCTTAAATATTTTTTAAACCACATCACACCTGTAATCCCCGAAGAGGTAGGCAGAAGAGTGTAGTAACGCACAAACATCCTAACGTACAAACAAAAATGTGGAAACGTTGACATTTACAATATTAGTAAGATTATACGAAGATATGTACCGCCAGTAATAAAAAGAATTTATTTGGTATACTTTCATAATATCGCATGTACACACATGCAAAGTATGTATAAATATAATTATGTATATTGTATTCAAATCCATGATTAACAAACGCAAGGTTGATAGACGAACGCATTGGTTAACCGAGACTGATTATGTAAGCGATTAACTATGCATTAGTTAATAAACGATGTTTGGACTGTCGACATGTGATTAGTCAAAGATCGGTTCGATTTCATCTTCGACGTGTGTGCAACATATGAATTACATACATAATAAAAGTTTAATATCCGTTGGTTGTCTAGTTGTTGCCGGCGCGCCTTCTAATCTGGCGGTCGGCGGTTCGATCGCTGGGTAGGGCAAACTATTGTATTATTGGGTTTTTATGACTCGTCAAATCTTCTATGTTTTTGTAGATTTATCGTACATGATTAAATGTCAGAAAAAGCAAGGTAGACGAAAAACATCAGTATTTTTACGTTATTGTTTTTAAGGGCTTGAAAACATAAGTTACTGTAAGTGGAATGATCTGGGAATATTTATTAGAATCTTATGGATTCTTTAAAACTAGTCTCCACTTAAGTTAAAACAATCTCTTATAGAATTAAAACTAGTGACAATATTATGAAAATATTTTGTAGTGATCGCTTAACAAACTGTTAACAAATGTTTAACAAGCGATTACTGGTCAACGCTAAAATTAGTTGCAGTTACTGTTAAAAAGAACACTACTAGTAAAAGCCGGTATGATTTGCTAGAAAATATCTCGGTCTTGTTTTTCGCGCGCTACTCGATTCTAAGAAATTAACTGTTAGATATACTAATAAAAATATTTTTTCGTTAGTATATCTAACATTAAATACGTAACTTCACGCCTGTGATGCCCAAAGAGGCAGGCAGAGGAATGTAGTACATTCCCATTAAATTATTTATGCTACCATCAAAATGCTGCTTAAATTACGTCCTAATTCACGTCCTTTCACATGTTTTCACCACGATATATACTATATATACTATGTACATATGTATGTATGTCTGTGTGTAAATATAATATTTTAGAAGCGGTAATATTAAGGGCCGGCTGTTTCAAACTGTTCGTTCATATAATATACGTGCGTCAAATAACGATTACGTGGGATGATTGATGTTCGTTAAATTCAAAGCGTTGTTAGGGGCGTCATTTTTGAAACAACGCTCATTGTACTTTGACGATAGTTAGCGCCATTGTTAACGTTTACGCGTCTGTCGTGTGGAGCTGAAACAGCTCGCCCTGACTGTCTTCGACTTCATTCTGCAACACTACGGTTTATAGTACCTATCGCAATAATTCTATCACTCGTTTTCAACTCGCTCCGTTCTACTGACATTTAGACGAGCGTTACATAACCCGAGGGTGGCAGGGTCCGCGACTAAAGGTTACACTGTTCGCTGTTACATCGGACACGCCTTTATATATGTGCAATGAAACATGTTTGCGGATCGTTTTGTCGATACGCGGACAGCGCTTCTCAAAACGTAATATTTAGGTATTTATTTATTTATTTTATTCTTTCTTGTACACCATTCAAAAGGTAATACAAAGGGCGGACTTAATGCCTAGTGGCATTCTCCACCAGTCAACAACATACCTGTAAACCCCGAAGAGGGCCTAGCATCCTAGAGTGCAGAAATTGACGCGCCCTATTTCTAATCTTTCGATTTACACTACTATCCAGTACCATATCTCTGAAGCAGTATCCTGTAAAGAAGACTTCTTCGTTTTATTTTATTTAGTATATTATGTAAAGCCAAATAGTTTTATAGAAAATGTCTAGTTTTATAGAAAAACCAAATATGTAGTTATATAGAAAACTTCTATAAAACTAAAAAGATTTGTTCAAGACTTTGAGAAGAGACCGCCTCGTTGGTCCTGTTGGTTGCAAGCGCGATTGCTGATCGAAAGGAAATTTAGATTTTCTAGTAGTGGCTCGGAGTCTGGGATATGTGTCCGGTGTATGGCAATAGGCTCACCACATATTCCATAGCGGGATGTAAACGTATCTGCTGAAATGTGGGAGTGTACTACACCCCTCTGCCTACCTCTTCGGAGATTACAGGCGTTATGTTATGTTCATATAAATTAAGATCAACTAAATTCCAGTGTAATTAGAAAAAACAACGGTCGTGCCAGTTAAGTATATTTAAGGTAATCGACATTTAATAGGATGGATTTTGCGGTGTACGAGCGTGATTATTGCATGTTCTCTTTGTCACCAACATGGAAAGTTCACGAATGTGGCTGGCGACACGTAATTGTGGCGATTCTTCGACGAAATGTCCGGTTCTCAACGAAACCTGTCAGGCGGAATGCGGCCCAAGGCTGACGCATGGTACGAGTGGATCGTACAATCGATTGCTCTTACACTAATCGATTCCATCACTCCTGTCGCCTCGGTAGTCGATTTTGCCAACACAACGATTTACGAGACACGAGTAGAGATTAATTGCTTGGACCAGGGTTCGATTCGACTCTACTTAGTCGATTATTGGAAAGTTTCTGTATATGAAAGCGATAAGCTGGGGTAGTCGCAGTGACAGCTGGAAAGACGATATTTAAAAATAGAAAAAGAAATTTCTACTTCTACTTCGACTTTATTAAGTTCGAACGGTTGGAATTTTTAATGTCTACATTCGATGAATTGGCTCGTGATACAGTGCATAAATATTTTTTTGTCTTCGTTATTTAAATGTGTAAATATTCCTTATGTAATCAGCGTTCCAGCATTAATTGTTTACCAAGAATTTGATCCAACTATAAAAAGACTGGAAGATGGGGACATCATAAATGGCTAGTGGCCACATTTTAACAATTCCAAGTATAAACGTTACTTAGTTCGATAATGTATGTCAAAACTATTACTCTGGAATTTTTATTAGCTAACTGTCCTCGCATCTTGTTTCCTCAAGGTTTAGCATGTACATATAATCAAGCAGTTTTAACATTAACAAGATTTTTGAAGAGTCCCATAAAAAAATTGATTTCCTTATACTATTATCTGTAATCGGTCTCAAGCGTTTAATGTTTTATGTGTCGCTCTGCTGTCGAATTCTTTGTAATTTGACGGCTCGTTAATTATTACGACTATAAAAATAATTGTACAGCGCATAAAAAATCGTAATGTGCATAATTTTGACAAATTTCGGTAATTGAAGATTTATAGGTAGTTTTTGCGAGTTCGATTTTTTTTACTTAGATTGTCCTGGTGAAACTTCCAGTAGCAGCTGGGAGACTGGATTTGTGCCTGGTATATAGCAATATGCTCAGTCCCTTATTCGTGATGAGATTTACACCTAACTGGTGGAACGTTACACTCCTCTGCCTACCTTTTCGGGGATCACAGGCGTAGCGTAACGTTTTTGGCACAATATTAAAAAAAAACCAAATAGAAGTAACTTGTTTTGTATTTATTGAGTGTATTGTGTTGTAGCTGGTATCCAGTAGGCAATTAATAAATAACATTTTGGGACTTAAAAGTAACTGGTGAAACGTGGGAATGTTCTACATTCCTCTGCCTACCTCTACGGGGATTACAGGCGTGAAGTTACTTTTTTTTTTGTAGCTATGAGAGAGCTTAGTAACCATTTACAAGTTTAGCTGCTATTTTTGTTGTATCGTTACACCAGGGCACTTTCGGGGTAGGCAGAGAGACCTTGAACCTGATAGATCTGATGTGTCGCGTTCATTAAAACTGTTTATAACTGCGAATGTATAACATAATACATATAATGTTGTTTTCGAAAATTTAGGTTTGAACGACTTCATAGTTCATTGTGTGCTTGAAATATCAACGAATAAATTTTCATGTAATGATTTCCATATCAATGTGCGACTATCGATTCAAAGTATACAATGCATGTATAATATATTCTGCTTTATAAGCATGTGGGCCACGAATGGTTATCGCGAGCGGTGTCCGCATCCGGGAGTCGAACCGGAAACCGTCGGCAAGTAAGATAAACCTGTCTGTTTGTTGACGCCCAGTGAGTCAAAGACATCAATGCAATCCCTCCATCGACGACTTGTTGACTATAAATCTTAAGATTATTCAGTATATAGATTAAAGAGAAAATATCTACTAAATTACGGTTTAAACTGTAACTTTGTTATTGAAGATTAACATTTATGTAAATTAGTTAATCACGTTAAGAAGGAACGATGTCAAGTTTGTCGGGACCGCGCCAGTGGAGTATTGGCGTCCTTAGTACTGCGTACGTTTTTAGTAAATGAATGTAAGTAAATGTGTAGTGACTGAATAAATTCGATGAAAGAATTAATGAGAGGTACATTTTTCTTCTGTAATCTACTCTGCTCTAAAAGTAAATGGGCCGGTCATTTACTTGTAGTGAACGAATGTGTTGAACGAATGTGTTGAACGAATGAGCGGTAAGCCAGAAATATCATCATCATCATCGGCCTATCCCAGTCCACT
>DWFO01003110.1:0-12712 GCA_018246595.1 Mimoniades nurscia nurscia | reverse complement strand
TGCCATATACCGGGCACTTATCCAGACTCCGAGCCACTACTAGAAAATCTAAATTAGAAAATTTTTAGTAGTGCTCGGCCTGGGAATCGAACCCAGGACCTCCCGTTCGGCAGTCGCACTTGCAACCAACACGACCAACGAGGCAGTCAAACCAACGATCATTAAATTAATTTAATACCTGAAGGTAACACGAGTTCTAAACAATTAATTTTGAAGTAATTCATTAAATCAATTATGATCTAACGAGCTACATTCGAATGATGACTAATAATAAATATGACTAATATTATTATATACTTTAATACCTATTATTGCCAAAATGTATAAAATTTCGAAAACTGTTTTCATAATACGGTTAACTTCAGGATGGCAATAGTATTTATGATATTCGTAAACGACGGCGCTGGCGGCTACTGGTGGTTGGAACACGCCACCTGGAATGGCTTGACTGCTGGCGATCTGGTATTCCCGGCGTTCCTCTGGATCATGGGCGTGTGCATTCCATTATCCGTGAAGAGCGCTTTTGCAAAGGGCATCCCGCGCTGGAAAATCATCATGCACATTGTCCGAGTAAGTAGTTTTAATTTAATCAATTGTAATGTCAATCTCTAACTATGGAATAAAATTACCAGTGTTTCTTTGAGTCACAAATATGATGCAAATCCAAATATCTCCATTTCTGTAATAGAAAGTGAATCTAAACAGTTCCAAGGTGAGGGTTACTTCAATCATAAAATAAAAACATTTGTGTAAAAACCAAAACATTGCTGTGATTCGATTCGATACGTGCTACTCAAATAAGAAATAAAAATGTCCACCGTCAACAACTTTCACACAACAACATGGTAAAATAATAAACATATTATGTTTAATTGAAATGCTATAGATATATTTCTAATGCGACATTGAAAACTGAGTAAGTTAACGCTTACGTCAATCGCTTTGGCTTCCATACAAGCAATTAAATCAGAAGCGTAAAGTAATCGTAAATTATTGATAACGGCTTTCAAGTCTCTCGAGAGCTCCGGCTCCCAGAGGTATCGGTTCGCAACGATTACATAAACGCCAATGCTCTCATGGGAACTGGTTCTGCAAGTATTTGCAACAATACGAGTGCGGTGAATAAGTCGACGGGTAACCTTTAGATGTTATGTAAGGATTACAGTTATTTGTTAACCGTAAATTTATTACTGCGAACGTTAGAACAACTGTTTCTTTTATTGTTGTTGATATTACTATGTATTGCGGATAACATTAATATTTCTTTTTATTTCAATGTTAACTAGGAATTTAAATGTGACGCGAGTATTGATTTAAATTTTTTAGCACTTGTAACAACGTACTTGTATCTTCCATTTCTAGAAAGCGTATGTTGAAAACAATTCGTTAATAACGGAGACGAATAAGGAAACTATGACAGAAACGGAAGCAACATTGACATCTGGAATGTTTTGTAACTGCTTGTTTAATATTCTTGTCATTTTTATTCGTGTTCTCGTGTAACTTTTATTTGTGCTCAAGTCGTCAGATGACGAAATTTCAAACATAATATATGTAACACAACAATCCAGTCCCGTTCACTTTCATGCTTATTACGTCACTTCCCTGGTCTCGGGAATTACTCTCGTTAATACCCCCACCGCGCGGTTTTGGTTCGTGCACCGTGCATAATAAATGCATGTGGATTTTTTGCGACATATTTCATTGGAAATTCTGCTCGCGTGATGACGCATCGGAACTCTCTCCACCCCGTTCTAATGTCGGCTTCATATTATTTCTATTGCACATCATCCATTACTCTACACGACGCTGCACTGATTTAACTCTGATCAGTAGACGCGTCGACGTATTCATAACGACGACATTACTACTATTGTGATTGCATTGCTGTTCAGAGAAAAAATCTTTAGTTGTTTCATATTGACCTACAGCACAGATACGGACGTGGCCCGGTTTCGTTTCAATGGGAAAATGAGAATGGTTCATTTGGAACAATTTGTGCAATGTCTGTATGCCCACTTGTAAGTGATGATGAGCGAAAGCTATTTAATTAGGGACTTCATTTTTATTCCCATATAATCGTTTACCTTAGTTAATTTGTAACTCGATAATTGGAATTAAACGATTTATCACTTAAAAGATTTCAACGTAATATGTAAAATTACCTATGTATATTTGTTACGTGTCTTTTCGATGTCTGATATAAGTATAAAAAAAATTATTTAATTATTAAAAATCACTCGATAGTAAAAAAAAAACCAGAAAGTTATCTTAACTTAATTATCGTTATCCATATATTCATTAATTTAGCTACAAAGTCTTTATCAGCATAAATAAATGACATACGAGTACCTAAGAATAAGGCGTGTTCTAATTTGTAATAGCCATAAATTTGAACATCAATCAATCGATGATTCTAAATTGTACAGAAAAAAAAGCAAATTTATTGACATAAATCATAAGTATATCTCTGATGTGATTTGAATTCGTTGGAACAGTTACCATTTAAATAATTATCTATATCCAGCGATCCATCATGATGTTCCTTATTGGCATCTCCCTGAACACGATCTACGGGTCGAACATGCTGCACGAGCTTAGGATCTTCGGGGTCCTGCAGAGATTGGCCGTCGCTTATCTCATTGCCGCGGGGTTCTACGCCCTCACCGCGCCTAAATATTACACACCGCCCAGGGTAAGTGTAAGTTACTTTTTATTCACGTTACTATTCATTCATATACCGCTTTAATAAAACCGTAATTGTTTATTTTCTGAGACGTTGCTAATGAATATTTATTTCAGGGGGCATGTGGTCAAGCGTTGAAGGACGTACTGTCGTGCGTGTGGTGTTGGGTTCTTGCTGGCGTGCTGGTCGGATTGCACACGGCTATCACCTTCACCATCCACGATCCCGATTGTCCTGCGTGAGTAGAATATTTTAATTCATGTTTTTACATTACAAGTCATGTTTAAAACGTGACTATTTTGATTAGGACTATTTAAATACTTTGCTGTCTAATCGGTTTAATTACAAATTTAATGCCTTTTCATTGGCCCCTTCTAGTGTTAGAGCTCCTTCTAGAGTCTTAGAGCATTATTTAAAATATATAGCGCTAACCTTGTGCATTAATACATCAAATTTATACTTGAATTAAAAGAAAAAAAATATGTTTTAGTGGTTATTTAGGTCCTGGTGGAAAACACGATGATTGGGTGGCGCCGGAGTGCAGCGGCGGAGCGGCTGGATTTATCGATCGGCTGCTGCTGGGAAACTCCCATCTTTTCCAGAACAGCGAGTCTAGGCATGTTTATGGAGGACCTCCAGTGGACCCTGAGGGGCTGCTAGGTAGGTCTTAGGTAATTTTACATCGGTCATCGGATTATATTGGTAAAAATTTCATATTTTCCCGCATTGTGCACAGGTTCTTTTAATAAATTCATATAAGTACATATTACCTTGAAACTCTTAATCTTATGTTCTTCTTTTCTGTTATCTTTTCGATGTGAACCTATCAGAAACATAACACTTGCAACGTCAACATTGACAAAAATAAACCAACAAATAATTTTCGAATTGTATAAAATGTAAACCTCACAAATCAACTTGATATATAAGAACACCAGTAATTGGCAGAGTAGTCATGTGTTTACACTTAACATTGCCTTTTTATCCTGTTAAGGTTGTCTGACATCAGCAGTGCAAGCTCTGTTGGGAGTGCAAGCCGGTGCGACAGTACTGCTGCAGCGCTCGCACAAGGCGCGCGTGTCCCGCTGGCTGGCCTGGGCGCTGGTGTTCGCGCTGGCGGGCGCACTGCTCGCCGGCTTCTCCAGGGAACATGGCGTTATCCCAATCAATAAAAACCTCTGGTGTGTAATCTCTTAATCATATACTTATATACAGGTATTGTGCTATTGTTTAAAATAATATTATAGTACAAATAATGCAGATAAAATTGTTAAACTTTAACACGTGGACATTCTGCGATTGTAACAAGTGGAAATTGGTTTTAATTATTTTTATTAATATAATATTACGTATATCTGATTGCTAAGGCATGTCAGATGTTGGGCTCATGATAAAGTTAGCAACGACTTCAACTACACGGACGTAAAATCTACACGATTTGATATCTCTCACAACACCTTCAATCAACTGTATTTTTTGCGTTCCATGTCATAAGTTATCAAAGCGATATAAATCCAGATGTCATTCACTCATTTCAATGTTCAGATAAAGCTGTATGTCATTTGAACAGGTGGGTTTTCTATTTAAGTTTAAATTAAGAACGCGCTTGTTGAATCATCGATTTATCAATACCAGTTGGATAGGTAGAAAGTATAGACTGACACTAAGAGGGAATGAAATACTACCTTAAAACAATTATTTTATTAGAATTTAAATAGTATATAAGCGAAATATTTACTGAGAAGGTGCGTTACGGTAGTGATTACTCTACAGTACCGATTAGATTTAGATAGAAACGCGAATTTCACGACATATTAAATTAAAATGTGTTATTCACAGTGCCTTGTGTAATTATCACACTATTACAACAAAAAGAAATTCTTACATTTACATTGATTTCTTCTTGTTTATGTATCCAAATTCTTTTCACGATAAATAGTCATTTTAATACCAGGTGATTAATAAGCAATAAAAACACTTATCAATGATTCAATTTACTTAAATATGTACCTATATTACGTAAACTGTTTGTATATTGCCGCGAATTTAAAAATTACATTTTGTTACATTGCAGGTCCATGTCGTTCGTGCTGGTCACGTCAGCTCTCTCTCTAGCAATATTGAGTATCTGCTATACATTTACCGATGCGTGGAGGATATGGGGCGGAGGTCCGTTCAGGGCTCCAGGTTTGAACGCCATTGCTCTGTACGTGGGACATTCTGTGTGCGCGCATTTATTCCCGTTCCATTGGCGAATACCAGACATGAGAACACACTCCATAAGACTTATAGAGGCAGTTTGGGGCACCGCGTTATGGGTCATTATTGCCCACATAATGGCCAAGAAGAAAATCTTTATAACGCTTTGAAAACGAGAAGTAAAATGTTTTTTTTTTATGTGACTTATTATATGTACGTACATATATATGTACATACATACGTATCGACTGTTAAGTCCTTTCTGTTAATACTACGAATTGTATTATTGTATCGAATAACGATTAGTTTAAGTGATATGCTTATCGGTGCTAATTGTACACGTGCCTTATATTTAATGTTTATATTGCGTGTTATTTTTTATTGAAAATAGTTTTGTCGCTAATGCAATAATTGTTATCTACATCATTATACGACATCCCGTTGACCATGCTTACTTTGTACTAGTTCTTTTTATAATTATTACAATAAAAAGCAACTATAGTTATAGTTAAGTCAGTTTTTTCTATGTTTTTTCTATGTTATCTACTATTCTTTGACAGCTGCTCAATTTGATAAAAGACTGATAATTCTCATGCATGTATTTTCAAAATTCCTGGTTACTGTGTAGTTAATCTAGTCTCATTTGGATTTTATAAACACCGTCATAAAATTTGTGTGGCGTTTTTATAAACATGAATAAATAAGTCATAAGTATTGTTTTTTTTTCTGTCACTCACGATCGGCTTTCGCTTCGACGAAGATGATGAAGTACCTACTATTTTTATAGTAGAATAAAACTTGTTCTACTGTTATAAGATGTAGCTGTATAATTCTTCCGATATCAGTTGTTTTATATATTTGTTTTATATATTTGTTTTATATATTGTTTTATATATTTGTTTTATATATTGTTTTATATATTTGTTTCGAATTGTAGTCAATTACGAAAATGTCATTGCATTTTCGTAAATTCGTAAATTCATTAAAAAAAACTAATGCTGCTGACTAAACATGTTGTCTGACAGCTGATGAATATGTACCCAGCGAACACACAATAAAGATAATTAATAAAAATGTTCAGGTAGAATTATTCAAAAGGTAAACTACTTTTTACTCGGTTGGTAATAAGAACCCAGTTTAAATGTGTCTGAGACTTGTTGTTGTCTTCAAACTATGTAATGTCTGACCGCTTCATCTTTTAGCAATGCGGTGAAGTAGCTGTCTCCTGCGCACGAACCGTAGAGGGAGAATTCAGTGTCATGTAAAATGACCATTCAGTATCATGTAAAGGTTTTTGATGTATGAAACAATGAAACAACCGGTGTACATTATCTGACGCTTTATTAGCTCAAAGGTGACAGAAAATCCGTAATGTCATTGGAGAAAAAAAAAACAAAGGATTTAATAACAAATCATGACTCAAGGTAACAGTGAATAGTTTTAACAAATAAAACTATCAATAAAATTACACCCTCAAATGTATAACAAGGTTTGACGACGCGGAGGAGCGCGCGTGTCCGGGCACATTCGAGCTCTTGTCACAATAGGTATACAATTCATTCTATCTATCATAGTAAATATACTTTAAAATATCGGCATTATTCAGGCATTTTTATAAAATTCACTTATATAAAAATCTCGAATGTACCACACAATTTTGTCACCCAACATCCGGCGCTTTCTTACCGTATGAGTTGTTTCACGTATGAAGGTATGTAAGTTTGGCATGTTATATATGATTATATATATATGCATATGTATGTATATGTCGAAGTAGGTTCGCGTCCAACAACGCGACCACGAGTGACGAATATATTAATTCCATAAGTTATAATATCCACTAGAATATTAAATTTATTTAAGTCGTTCAATTAAATCACTCTTTTGTAGACGGTAAATGCCATATTAGGAATTTAATACATTAACTACGCGTAAAATACTTCTTTATTGTTATATTAGTAGTTCATACAGGACAGGAGGGTGTTTCTCGCGTCGCCGTATACATCCACAATTCGGCTACCACATCACACTTATACAATATTGGTAAATCGATGACGCTCGGGCAGGCACGCGTTGCATTTTCAACATTTCATTTATGTAGGTACTAACAACATACTAAACACGTACATATATCTAAATCTTATAGCGATAGATACACGTAAAACAGTGTCAATATATATATTTATATATATATGTATGTAATTCTAAAATTTCATTAGAAAAAATCTCTTAAAATATATCTCAATAAATTCTTTTAAAAATTATCCCGATTATACCGGGACCATACTATATACGATATATTACATTCCGGCGCGATATAAATAGAACATTTCCTTAAATCTAAATAGGAAGAACTTCTAATGATGTAAAAGAGAACATAATAATTGCACACATAGTAAAATACTAACATGTAAGTGTATAAAAGCGACGGATCGGTCGCGATATGGATAGACATAACCAGAAAACATCGACAGCCATAATAATTATGCTTTAAAAAAATTAAGATAGCTCTACAATATGTCATATAACATAAATATAATTTATTATAGACAGGTAATGATTTGTACATGAAGAGACGTTAGACAAATATTTAATTTTAACATTATATTATAAGTACTCGAGTTCACTTTAAGTCACTCATGTTACTACGAAGATATGGAATGTTTAGTAAAGAGAATGTTAGTTACGATTGTTAATGGCAATAAGCCGCTTCTGCAAGTCAACGTATGCCCAAATATAACCGACGGCAGGACCGTGACGAAGATATATTGAAAAAAAAAACACTGCTGCATGCGAGATTCGAAATTAAAAAATTGTGGACGAAAAAAAAACGACGCACTTACAAACGCATTGAATTATTTGGCAAACCAATTACTGGACGGTATTAAAAAGTAAATTGAGTATAACGAAATTGAATGCTTATAATTCAATTATTGTTTAAAATAATTTCTTTATAGTCATTTATTATAGAATCACCTAAAAAAAAACATCATCGCAGGGTGAAAGATCTCTAAAAGCTAGACGAAATCGAACTGCATACTTTGGAAATTCAACACCAATTTAGCAATGTAGGTCTTGTTCAGAAAGACTCATAAATAGTAGAACTTTAGTTAAAGTAGTTTCGTTGAAGGTATGCCATTATTTGTACTTGTCGATCTATTGAGCGCAGTATGAGTTGAGATACAGCTAACGTGTTACAATCGCGGCCTCCATAACGAGACCGGTCTGTTATTACGATAGACTAGACATTACCGAAAACATTTGTCACACACACACATCGGTCTTTATATAGTTCCGTATCATGAATATATCTAAAAGTTACCTTAAATACATGATAAAATCTCTAGGACGATACACACTTCGCTATAAATGCAAATTCATGGAATTCAATATTAAACGGTAAGACTCGCCAGCCGGCTGCCTTACGTATTATGCTACTTAGATTCCCGACAACGCAACACCGCTCATCGCTCCGAATACCGCTCTGTTAGACCCGCCCTGAACTTTCAACTAATTCGTCCATTGAGCCGTGTCATTTCACGTTAATTTCAGCCGGTGCCGGTTCAGAAGCGAGCGATGCGAAATCTTTAGGCCAATTACAATTATACGACGCGATTTACAGAACTGTTTCAAGAAAATTATTATGAAAAGTAAGCGAATCGACTTGCTCGTAGACACGGCGACATATCGCGAATATGCACGCTTTGGGTAACAATTAAAATCCTTAACCTAATTGCACATTTTAATAAAAACACGCACATTATTAAGACTTAAAAGTATATCGCCTACGCGGCGCTCCATAATATATTACGAGATTTCAAACAGCACGCGTAAATAACTATAGACATTTATCTAAAACCTCAGAAGTTCCCTGCGGTGGCGCCGCGCGCGCGCACGCCGCGAGCGCGGCGCACACTCGTATAAATAAATATCTGCCGTGGCACTTGACACCTGGAATACCTAAAATGGAAATGCAGGTATAACGAATCCAGCACCACAAAATACCTATTTACTAACAAGTACAATGAGCAACCACTCAAACTCGAACAGTCCTTTCCTTTGGATACCTACGGTTCATGATATAAATGTAAATTACATCCAAAATACACGTTACAAATATACACTCTGAAAAGGGACCTTTGTCTTAACATTTTCCACGAACGGCCAGCCCACTGTGAGAACAACGGTCACGGATTCTCAACAATTTCTCACAGCCTTTAATGTTAATATTAACTGATTAGCAACCACAATTTCACTGCAACCGACTACGATACTGAGCTCTGCTGAGACGAAGCGTTGCGGAAACCAATCTCTTACATGGAAAATATATGGATAGTTATTTTTACTAATTGTCTAGGTAAGCCAAAATAAAGCGCATAGAATTCATAACCAAGATAGTAAGTATGACAAACAATACAACCGTAATTGCATACTCTCATTTCGTCCTTACATTTTACTTATCGCCCTAATATTTACGTCATCTAAACAACTTTATCGTTGCCATGTTTTTCGAAACGAAGAGTTAAATCAGTCTACACGTGAACCGGCGACATTTTAATGTACATGAAGCTCCATTTTTGTAGCATACAAGAAGGAGCATCAGAGAATAGTGCCATACAAGATCAACCAATGTCGACTTCTCTGAAGTCCGATAGATCTCCGCCCAACTATTCTGAGTTGTTAATAAGATTTGTTTCCATTTCGCGTCGTCTAACGCAAGAACAGAGCCAGTACCGAGTTAATCGCAGTAGAATTGTTGCTGGCAATAGACCTATTTTTAAGTGACGTTAATTTTACGGACTGTTTGCGCGTCTTTAATGTTTAGATTGTAGGTCGTTTATATAGTAATCCCTGTGTTAATGAGAGTGGGACATGACGTGAAGTTCTGTCGTCGCTGACATCACTTTCTACCGCCCCTCGTCACGAGAGCCTGTAAAGCTGCCAACTGGCTCAAGAGACTTGCATTCTTCTGCTCGAGAGTATCCACCCTCTTCCTGTAGTCGGTGTTCTCTGATACTAAAATTTCTACCTTCCTTTCTAGTTGGTCCATGTACTCTTTCTTCTTACGTCTGCTTTCTTGGGCTGAAATCTATAAGAAAATAAAATCGTTTTATGATCGACGCTTTGATGGGAAACTAATATGGGAATTCTATTTACGGTTACCAAACTTAATTTGGAATTTAATTTTACCTTATTTTTAATTTTCCTTCTAATCTTTTTGAGGGATTTCTCTTCGGCCTTTGTGAGAGGTAGGCGCGTAGGGACGGGGTAACCTTCAGCTAGTAATGTGCGTTTTTCCTCCTCCGTTAAGACCAGCGTTCCTGTTGATCCTTTCTGTAATTTGACAATGGTGATTTATTACATTTTGAGCTGTCCGTAATTCACAAAGAAACATTTCTCTTTGATACATTTAGGTACTTTGATAAGAAATATCAATTTTCATACAAACAAATAAACAGTTCTGTTCTTCATTTTACATGTGGGCGAAAGATTGTGATACCACTCGTAAATATCATTTTTTAAACTTAAACTGCATATTGGCTAACATAGATATCAGATATCAGTTTAACTAAATAGTGACACAAAACTAGCAGTGTAGCATGATGGTGTTGTAGGTTGGAGACCAAAATACAATACATTCTTAGCGACTGCTCAAGCTAATTGCCTTGAGAAATCTTTGGGAGTAATGTGAGAGAAACATCAATACTATGTTTAGAAAAATCTCAAACTTCATCAGATGTTTAGAGAGTTAGTTAGTTGTGCCTCAATGAAGCTTACCGGTTGGCTGCTGATAAGCGGTGTGTTGATGGGTTGTCGTGAGTGGTGCGACACGTAGAGGTGCGCGCGGCGCGGCGGCGCGGCGGGCGCGGCGCGCGGCGCGCAGGCCTCGTGCGCCGGCGACAGCGCGCCCTCGCTGTCTGACGACGACAGCGACGACGGCGGCGTGGGGGGCAGATTGAAACCTGATAATACAAGTCGTCCCAATATCAAGTAATACCCTAACATTTAACAAATTAGAAAAAGTTCGAACCTAGTTGATGATCGGTCCGCGACTGAACTTGAATTTCTGGTTTTGTAAATGTTAATGTCTGACGGTGGCGCCACCACCTATCGCCCCAGTCAGTCAAGTTTCTTATCACAACATTTAAACAGGACTACATAAATCATTATAAAAATATGATTTATCAGTACACAAGCTTAATATATTCTTTAGTTACTGACGTATGAAACAGTTGTTAATTTAAAAAAAACATTGCAATTTTTTAGTCATATGTTTCTTATGGTATAATAATTGTTTATATATAAATAGCGCTATCTTCAATCGTCTAAAAATATATTACCTGATGTCCCCGAGCTGGAGGTGACTTTGATGGAGAGTTTGTTATTGTTGAGCGAGTTGGCGATGCGGGGCGCTGCACTCAGCAGCAACTGCGGGACCCCTGCAGCGCCCACTTTCTGCAGCACCGCTTGTGGCATGTGGATAGTTCCCGTCTGAAAATGTTATTATCGTCATCATTATCTCCATCATCAAATTCTAGCTATGTATGACTAAGCAGTCATAAAATCTAATCCGCATAAGTCGCGTGCAACTAATTGTAACCATAAAACCTCCTTAAACTAAATGCGATGTGCTCAACTTTGAGTTTAATAAAAAATAGTATAAAAAAGAGGCCTGCTTAGAAAAAAATGCACAAATTGAATAAAAGAGTTTGATTAAAATATAATTCCATGTATAAGAACTCCTCATATATATTAGCAATTAGGCAAGTTCTGTGTTAATAATAATACTGTAAAAGTTTTATTTATTCGGTTATACGTTAATTCATGTTGTTGATCGTTAAAAGAACACGAGGAGCGTCAAAAACAAGATCAAAGTCAGCGAGAAAAGTAAATGAATAAATAAATGCGGGCAATTTATTATGCTTTTTCATATGGGCACCAATATCACTGAATGCACTTGAAGGGCCACGTCCAATCCCGCACGTCAAGCGATCTTTTGCGTAACACTTATAAACTTTTCGTGCTCGTACGTAATTACCGTCATGTGTAATTACCGCAGGCTTAACGAGAAACCGAAATAAAATATCGTGCAATTTTAAAAGGTCGGATTACTGTGAAAGTTGCGAGGTGAGTTATTCAAGCAACTTGAACTCTAATGAACCGACTTTTTGTCCAATCATCGTTATAGGATGAATATTGTATTATAGCGTCGAGTTAGTGGCGTTTCCCGTGACGATCTACAGTGTTTATCCATGGTATTGCATTCAGTCGATCACGATTGAGCATTCTTTAAGATTTTATTGTAAAATTATTCTTAACTATGAACATAACAAAACGGATTCCGCCCTTCCATGTTATGACAAGTTGTTAAAAAAGGCAATGTATCTTTTCGATTTTCATGTTATAATAATATGTTTTTTGTTAATTAAATATAATGGAAATACATAGATACTTCAACAAAAATGTCTTATTGATGATAGAAAAGACATAGATAATGTACATATGTATACTAATTAACAATTATTTAATAAAAGCAAAAAAAAATACTGTGTGAACAATTTTATTGTTTTCATCAAAAGCGTGATTCTATTTCCTTTATTAGCTTCTACGTGTCAGCGCTATCTATTAGCGAAATGTGTAAATTAATATAAATAGTACTTCAGCACCATCTATTGATATAATACAGAATTAATACAAAATTTGAATACTAACTGTATGATCGATAACGTAGTCGACGTGTGTAACTGGAGTGCCAGGTGTGGGAGAAGGAGGGCAGGATGATGCAGGGGACTCTGGCTCCGACTTGGGTTCTGCTTTGACTTCTGG
>DWFO01003109.1:0-12713 GCA_018246595.1 Mimoniades nurscia nurscia | reverse complement strand
CCGACCCGGGAATCGAACCCAGGACCTCCCGTTCGGCAGTCGCACTTGCAACCAACTCGACCAACGAGGCAGTCTAGGTATAGTCTCGGTACCTATTACAGTTTTAAATATTTAGATATCTTATCTACAAAGACTTGTGAAGAAGTAAAAAAGGTATTTTAAGTTCATGTAAACATCGCTTTTACAGAATTGTTTTTTGGTGAAAGACTGTGTAATAGAAAGAGCTCACACACATAAGTATATATATAGATATGAGTTTGACTTCCAAGGAAATACGAAAGTACTAAGCTTTGGAATTTTACGTTATACGAATACCATTTTTCAAAATGCTACTCATTTGCGGAATCGTATATCCTTAGTATATTTCATCAAAATCGCTCAAGCCATTATTTACTTATAGTGATGATAATTAATAGTATTTAGTATAAATACGGGTTGAAAACTAGTGAATAGGAAATTGTATTTTTTATACCTGTGAGGAAAATATTCATCCAAGTAAAACAGGAAATAATGATAAAGAACACATTGAATTCAAAAGTAAAGTTGTCTCAAAACGATTACGCATCGAATAGTCAAAGTATCATACGTTGATTAATTTTCATGTACCTAATTGCCCGGCAAAAGAAAACCTTTTCCATAATACATATGTATATATATAGATCACCAATACAGCGTAGTGGTGTTAATTTTATACTTATTAAATTAATGTTAATTGCTTTATTAATGTCAATTACTTTTTTTACTTTTAACTTGATAAAAAATTAACGAAATGTCAAAACGGCCACTAAAAAACAGAAGTCAACTTCCTACTTAGCGTATCAAAAATATGTATATCAAATATTTATGAAATCATATTAACCATTGATAACAACCATTTTATTGTCCCGCTACGAGTATGTAACATGGTTCTCTTTTCAAAATGATTAGAGTTTAAGTCATGGTATGACACCCGGGCCAAGTGCAAGTCATCACATAATGTACCATAACATCACGCCTGCATTTCCTCGAAGGGATAGATAGAGGACTGTACCACTTATGCTATAAATCCCATCATGTAATAGGGGGTGAGTCTATTGTCATATACCGGGCACGAATATAAACTGGGGATTTGAAGTTAGAAAAACCCAGTAATACTTTCGAGCGATTGCTGATTATTACATAGTTTTATAAAAGTTCTTTGACATTTAGTAGCGTATTGTATTATAATTCGAGGCGCGTCGCAACGGAGTAGAGATTTATGATTCGATCTACGCCAATATGTCGCTATTGCGTTACGGATACATGCAGGCGTACAATACAAAAGGTTCTTGGTTGAGAATCAATAGGTTTTTGTCATATAGCTAGCGATAAACGAGAAGTTATTTAAGTCATACAATTTACATACAATAGGTAAAGGTAGCAATTACTAATAAATTCTTGATAGAGATCGACTTCTAGCATTATTAGTTCTTTGTTATAAAGTCTGACGTATTATGTTTAATAATGATGTGTTTATGGATTTTTTGAACATTACCGTTAAAATACAACCAATTCAAATTTTAATTCAGGCACCACTAAGAGTAGGTATATACAAATGTACGGATATTTGAGCTTCGCCAACGACTACAAAATACAACTGTAGTTCGTAGTACCACGCCAATATTAAGTCAAGACACTATAGACATACGCCACGAAGGCGCGCGTTACGTAACGTTGTGGTGTAACTTATTGTTAAGCGAAAGACGTGCAACGTCCAAATTATAAATACAGTACGAGTCAATGTCTGTCCCTTTATTGCAGAGAACAAATATTTCATGTTTTATTTAAGTGTATTTTAAGTTATGGCAAGGAAACTCACAGTATTGTAAACGAAACCGGCCCATTCCGTGGCAGTACAAGTGTCGGTGGCCAATTTCGAGTAGAGCAGACATTAACTGCACTTTTACTAACATAATATTACACTAATCTGTCGGTTGGGTTAAGACGTCAGGTAACAAAATTAGCGAGCGGCAGAGTCCACTTGTAACAACTATCTTCACTTGAAAAAAAATGGCAATAATTTTGAGATAACTGTATTTCAAAAACCGTAAAATTTTGAAAAACTAATATTGTTCTTTATATTTCTGTTGATGATTTTATATGGCGGGGAGACTGCGGCTCGGCAAACGCCCTCCGTCCAGATGGGATGACGATCTGCGAGAGGATGTAGGCAGGAGTTGCATGCGGCAAGCCGAAGACACGGCGCGATGGCGCTCTTTGGGGAAGGCCGGCGTCCAGCAGTGGACTGAGATATGCTGATGATGATAATTTTTATTAGGAAAATATGCATAGACTATCTTATTTAATTTACATTAGAAGATATAATAACGATATAAGTATATCTGTACTAAATTTAATTAGCATGTTACCCCTATTTATATTACACCATTTAATTACATTGATAAACAAAATTATAATAAAAAAAAAGAGAACGGAAAAGAATTTACACCAAATGTATAAACGGAGCCTAAGTATACCTATGTATTTGTAATTTACATGCCCCGAGGTAGAATTATGATTTGGTTTTTAATAATGTAATTACCAACAATTTAGACAAAAAATATTTGAGCAAACCCATGACCTTGTAAATGACCTTGCGATCGTCAACACATTAGCATCCTACATTCCTATACCTACCCATCGTCATGGTCACAATCAACATATAGGAACCGTCTTTTAAACGTTAAGCTTTATCACACGGTTAAGCCGTAGTTGCTAATATATTGCAATTAAATATTGGTTCTTCTTTTATCGAAGATACATCAAAATGTTTTAACCATCTTTTTTGAATGGCGACTGGCATCCTAAGTCTAATGGGGAAAAAGTTGTACCTGAGCACGTTAACAATCTTTAACCAGCGAGACTTTCAAAGTTTCAAATCTTAGAAAACAATAGGAAAATTGCTGTTGTGTGACAGTAAAATATTTGCCAGCGGTATTTTCGCAAGCGAACGCCAGATCAAAAGTTAAAGTTACCTTAAGAACCTGATAACTATGCTAGTATATTCGTAATACTGACGAAAGACTTCGTCTACATTAACGGATATACTTATTCGTCTTCATCAACCGTTTAACGCTTCACTGTTCAATACTTTTCTACTATAAGACCACTTTAAACAATCATTCGCATGTCACGAGAAATGAACTGTCATCCACACCAAACATAAAATGTTCTCTATTAAAAAGCCCGCGAACAGATTGAAATAAGCCTGAATGTTCTGTTAGTAGGTATGTTTTTTAACATACATTGTAGAATAGTGAAACCTGTGTCCAATAGAGATCAAGATAAGAATACACTCAATATGCCGATCGAGCGCTCTCGACATAGGAACTAATGCATCAGAGATGTTTGCGAAAGCTTGGCACAACTGTATCATTATAGCACTACTACTACTGTATCATTATAGCACTAGTAATAATTGTAACAATTGTACAATATGTGCATGAAATATTTTTAAACAGTAATTGCTACGTCCCCACCTATCGATAAGCACGCCAATGGAAACGTATCCTACCGGTATAATGGCACTCATCTTCCAGAATCGTGAGTGGTGTGGCAGTGAAACGAAATAAAAAAATCCTCAAATTGCATTGCATTGTATTTAAACATCGAAACGCATTGTTGCGCGCATCCGCAGTTAATCACCGGTTATCTTAAAACGCATCTTTTTATTGACGTCTCAACAACTTCCGTTCCACTTGATAAATCATTCGGTGAATTCCAAAATGGCCACGTTGCGGGCCGATGGCTCGCGCGCGATTCCGCGAGATGTTTAGTCATCGATTATCATTTTACTCATCATTATATTTCGTTCCATCACTCACACAATCGATCAGTCACACGTTTAAACAAAACTGGTATTGTTTAAACATTTAATATGAATGCCATCTCCAATAAATCTTTGTTTTTCGTGTAGGTACTCCTTTGATGTTTTATTCATTCATTCATATAAAGGTTTTGTTCGTTCAGTGATAAACGAATGACTTCTGGTCTTCGATTCCCACTCAAGATAAATGTGTCAAAAATATTTTTTTCTATATCGGATTGTAGATTTAACAGTAAAAATATTTCGAAATTAATACAGGTGCAAATATAGGTATGTTGCAAAATACATGTTGCTGTCAACTCCTTTAACAAAATATGTATCTACTTATACCACACATATATTATCCTGCTCATTGTTACGCAGAAGACAGTTGAACTCTCATATGCTTTAGAGGTAGCAGAAGTAATTTCCGACCAATATGAAAAGAACTTCCTAATATTGGGAAGAGATAATCAATATTGTCATTTTTAGGCATTAAGCACTATTTCTTACGACTTAATAAATCTTGTATCTACCTAACTAATCATGTATAAAGACGCCCGTGTAGATCTTAATGACTGAACAACGTTAATTATTTATCTGATCTTTATAATGCGCAGGTTAAAAGAAAGAAAAATAATTTATTCATAGTGAACATTTGTACTAAGACAATGTAACAAAATGCATTCATTAATCATTACATAGATGAAAGCTATGTATTAATGTTGCTTCCATTGAAAATTGCATGCAATTTTTTATTTATTCATAACAGAATAACCGTACTAATATATTTCAACTACTGACATTTACAACACTAAATAAATCACTTTTGCGTAACAAATCAGTATTAAGCAACTAAATATGTCTTATATGAACGAAATTAAAAGCTTCGATAATCCAATAATATAAATTAGAAAGGCATCAACCAAAAGAGCATCACAAAGATTGTTCAATAAGCATTTTATAAAAATTACATCGTATCAAAGAATAAATCGTCTTTATGAATCATCTCATTGACACATAGGTATATTAAAGTATATAGGTAAATCACACCGTACAATAGAATTAACAGCCTTATAATTTTATTATGCAATGAGTAGACGTTACAGTTTTTAGTGAACGGTGTTAAAATATCCATTTAATATTATTGTTAACAACAGCAACCTTTTCAATCTCTCAGAGGCAATTATAAACTTTTCACGTCAAACCGCTATACTGATTTGTTTCTAATTTCCAAGTGGACAAAGTGGCTTAAACCAAGCCCTTGAAGAAAAATATGAGTTATACGGGAAAGAAATAGGTTTCTACGCGAATGAATTTACATACTACAGCGAGTAATAAATAAATAAATCCTTACAATATATTATGCGAAAATATTCGTCAGATCAGAACTCAGGTGATTCATGGGTAAATTAAGTGGAAAAATTAAGTACTTATTTAACGTTTATCAGCGATTATGGTCAACAATTACTAAATTAAGTTGTCAGCGACACGCGGAGAAAAGTATAAAATTAGCGGTAATTATATAGTAAAATGGGATTTTTTCCAAATAATATTGATTCTTGACGATTGGATGTGCTTTCAAGTAAATATACACATATTTTTCGCGTACCTATGTATGTATATACATTTTTCTGGAGAATGAATTTGTTTGTTTTTTTAATTAATTATCGTAATTTTCTTATCAATAATGTCAGTGTTAAATTATAGAGAATCGTATTTAAATTTCATTTATGGTAAGTCTTACATGTGGTAAGGATTTTTGTCTTTCAATATACGTTCCACTGTGTTTTCCTCAAGCATGTTTAATTAAGTTAACCTCTTATAAATAAGGTAAAATGTTTTTAAAATTTTAGCGAAGTTGCGACTCAATTATATGTAGGTACTACCACCATGCTAACTCCATTTTTTTATTAGTTAAATGAAAATAGGGTAATTAATATGTTGTGTACGAGCATACATACCTACATCATAAAGATGAACGCACACTAACTTTATACATACCCAGATATTATAAAGACAAACGCATATAAGAACTCAATCGACTTGAAGCTTATTGTTGTTACACGCAATTAATTTCCGCATTGCCAGTCTATTTCCATTAAGTTTTTATATAATAATTAATGTCAAAATGTCAAATTAGCGCTTGTTATGTTAATCACATTGAGAAGCCAATGATGGTAGCAACTGGTTCTGATGCTGTCAATATATTATTATGAATGAACAATATTGACGGAATCATTGTTAAGAAGAAGCCCTGTGTTCTGAGTTCCCTTCAGAATTGACTAATATTGCACCTATTAATCTTGCTAAGAAATGCTTGCAAGTCTAGGTTTATAGACCACTTCCTGCAGACGTACATAAGCTACAACAATAGTTTTTAATTAAGTTCTCTAAAGTAGCACGTTGTCTATTATATTTTTCATATAATGCAGAGCAAGTATCCAAAAGGAAAATTCCGGGTTCAATTTCAAGCCTAGGAATTATCCGAATGATACAATTCAGTTTTAATACATATCGTAGCCCTTTCGTCACTGACCTTGACAAATCTCCTACAAGTGTAGGGCTGTAACAGTACGAAATCTATTCATGACACCGTGGTTCCAAGAATTCTGGTGTTAGTTATGAGTATCAGGAGTTGTTTATGCGGCATCATGTTGGCCCAGTTATTAGTGATACTTTTTACTAAGACCAAAAGTTGTAAATTCAATTTCTCAGCTAGGATATTTGATGATCTCGAGTGCTTTTTAAGTCTGGGTTTATGTTTTAAATCATTTACATTGGAATTTATACATGGCCATATGTGTTTATTCGGTATTTGGTCGGTTACACGCTCTGTCTTGTTTGGGATCAGATGACCATGTATGAGTTTCCCCTACATAATATAATTATTTATCTTAATAAGCGCCTTCGGTGACCGAAACCGTTCATCGTTAAAGCATTGTCGTGTGCGCGGACATTGAAAATTAAAAGAAACGATGGCGATTAATTGGATTTATAACGATATATTTATCACGTCGTTATCGTAAAACAACTTGCAAAAACAATGTCGTCCATACAAGCGAAGGCCGCCAATTCATTGTGAGAGAAAAATGACTGACAGAAATACTCACTGGTGACCGAAATCACCTGTTTATTATTCGCATCGCTCCGTTTCTTCTACATTTTATGTCTAATTATAGCAATGGAATACTTGGTGCAATTGCTCGTGGCATGTCTACAATACCTACTATGTACTTGCTACTATGGTTCGTGCACTATAAACGTACTCGTACGTACGTACATTGTGGTATTCGTTCCAAAACTACCATATCAACATAACAGAATTTATTAATACTAGTAATCCACCAGTGTTCAAGGCAAGGCAAGCTGTGCCTATCACAATAATAATAATAATGATAAATTATCAAGACGATAAATTTGATAGATATTTATACTCAAAATGAAGGCAACAAACCTACACATAAAGATTACAATGAGCTATACTTACATATATGTATGTAGTTTTACTACGCAGTAACTTACGAGTAAAAGTATCGATCTTCTTAACGTGTATGTGTCTCGCTATAAAAATTCCTTTTACCAAGTGTAAGAAGTTGTATGAAAATGTATCTGATCGTAATCAGTGCGAGTGTTATTGAAATTTACGTGTTGTACAATTTGCTATAGGTATACCGAAAACACATTAATTTTTGACGACCACATGGACCTTGCAACGTACGATAAGGATACATGCGTTCCTTAAAACGAAATGTAATATGTATCTTACAAGTGATCTCATTAAAGGCTGTATTATGCATCGGTAAATAAAATCTTCGCATTGTTAAAAATTTGGTGACATTAACGAACAATTAAATTAAAAATCTTAATTGAATTTTATTTTTATTATCTGCATTGAAAAAAGACCATAGTGGTTTAGATTTCCGCCATCGATTCAGAATGCTTCAACAATCTGGAATTTATAAAATCCGGAGTGCATGAAAAGAGGAGTTGCACGTTGCTGCTGGCAACACCAACACGTTAAAATATAAAGTATCACTTCACTTTGTCAGTGAAGGATAATATCGTAAGAAACCGAATACTCCTTAAAGCGCATAATAAGTACTCTTCTCTACGGTGTATAAACTTTGTTAATTCGCACTTGGCTAAGGTAACAGACTTTGACATAACCCCTTGTCATTTTGAGAGGACCCTCGACTCCAAAAGTGGATCGATAAAAATTGAAATGACAATGCTAAATGAACCAAACACACTCGTAGGTAAACAATTCGTAATCCGCTAAGATAATTCCGATTTATGGCACATAAAACTAATGTTACATTAAATATTTCACATTATATTTAAATTTTGTTATCGTGTTCTGCATGCCATTTGTGCGCCAGGTAGGTAGGTGGCTGTGTTGTTTTCCTTTTTTGTAAAAACGCAAATTCGAAAACTAGAATAACTTGTACCACGTGACCGTAGCGATAAATCCGAATGCCACCACGTTCGTTGTCAGGTACGTAAAAAGTTTATAAGAAATAATAATTACAAATAACAGACTCGAACTGTTAAATCATACGAATTGAAAAAAGTTTACAGCCTATATGCAAAGTTTTCGATAATTATTGTCATCATCATGAGCCTGTCCCAGTTCACTGGACATAGGCGGGAATACGGGTCCGAGATCGTAGAGCACAGGTACTCTCACCGCTTACGCTGCAGCCCGTCGGCGGCCACGGCACTGGATAATTATGGGCTTAGATAACACACTCAAACATTAATAATCGTTAATTTGATATCGATATAATTATTTTTTTTTTCAGTGTTATTTTTAATTTCCAATGACAACAATATACATACACAATGAAAGTTCTAAGACTCAGCTCATTAGACCATTTTTTTTTCGTCTTTCTGTGTTACATTACATTGGTTTATACACACCGCGGGCTTGAGTCGTCGGAATGTGGAATTTTTCGAATACTAACCTGGATCTATTTTCAATCCACCGGCAAGTTAATTAGAGTATGTATATCTGCTAGAAATAAGTAGGTATAGATTGTGTCACACCTTTCAAAGTTATTTTGGTTAATAGAACCAATTAATGGAATAAGACCACATAAAAAAAACATAAACAATATATTAACATTGTGGTAGATAAAAAAAAATTATTAATCTAATGTAAAATAACCCGTCTGTAGGAATAGACCGTGAGTCATTTCAAGCTATAAAGTTACTTAATTAAAATAAAATTCAAGATTTACAAGACGATTAGATCAAAAGTGTGTATCTACAAAATGAATCATATTATTCTATTACTATAACACACAAAGATATCAGTTATATGCTAAGTTAGGTAATATGTGATGGTATTAAGAGAAAAAAAAATTAGGTACCTATATTATAACTAAAAATCGTAGAATAAGAAATATACAAATATTGAAGACTCTTGTAACTACAAAGCGCCAATTTCCATAACGCATTCGATACGAGATATAACATAGATTGTGGCAAAAATACGATACAAAAACGAATATGCGTAATAACTTTTAAGGCAGGCCTTTTAAGTTATTTGGCGAAGAGGCGTTCT
Organism: Mimoniades nurscia nurscia; assembly: GCA_018246595.1. Taxonomy (NCBI): domain Eukaryota; kingdom Metazoa; phylum Arthropoda; class Insecta; order Lepidoptera; family Hesperiidae; genus Mimoniades; species Mimoniades nurscia. The sequence goes on along the minus strand of DWFO01003109.1, from coordinate 3,321 downwards.
TCGCGCACATTATTCAGATAAATGCGACACAAATACTTATTGATATTATGGATAATTACAGGATTGTAGCGATCTCGGACGTTACGGATAATAAAATTTCATCGCAATGACCCTTTGATTATCTTATTCGAAAGCCGTTACGGAAAACACGTTTTCATCAGTTTTATGTTAAAATAAATGACTGACGTGTTGGATGGTAGTCGGAGAACAACGTCTTATGACAAAGACGCGAGAAGATGCTGAAAATATGGACTATCTCGTAGGTTGAGTGGTTGTAAGCGTGACTGCCCATAGAGTGATCCTAGGTTCGAATCCCAGGTCGGGTACGATGAGACTTATCTAATTGAAAGTTTCTGGTAGTAGGGTAATTTGGAGTATGGATTTGTGCCCCGTATATACCAATAAGCTCACCACTCAGGAGATTCGGAGGGCAGAAGTTTATCTTAATTTTTATGCTAGTGCCAATTCAAGCTTAATATAAAGGTTTTTAACTTCGTACGCTTAATACATTCACCACTTTTCACCAGTTACGTTTATGGCCCACTATGTAATAGGGGGTAAGCCTGTAGCCATACACCGGTCACATTTAGAATAGGGACTAAGACTACGGCAGTACACCGAGACACCGAGCATAAAACAGATTGATATTTTATTTTTCTATTCCGCGCTTGCTATTTCTGAACGGCTGCTTTCAATACGTAAATGTATATATGGGCGCTGTTACATATCAGTAAATCCTCATTACTCGGACTGACGCGGACTCGGACATGTCGGACTGACGCGATCGTAAAACACTCAATTCATTAATCGTTACATTCACTTGTAAAATATACATATTTACATTCGCACATCATTTTGTATTCGTTACGTGAAGGTACATCATATCGATCAGTTCACTCTTCAACTTCGAATATTACAACCTCGTATTTTAAATGTATAATCAATATGAATGTACCGCCAACGCAGGTGTGCATATTTCTAAATGTAATTATTTCTAAAACTTTAAGTATAATACAAATATTAAAAGAGTTTGGGCGTGTAAAAAGAATGAATGAAAATAGTAGGTATAACGAAAAATGTCATAGTTACGTCAAAATATTTATTTTATAAGTTTAATGTGAATGGTCGAATTGAAAAGACAACCCTAGCGTATGTACTTCGATGAATTCGGTGACATCCTATAAAATAACAAAATAAAACTTAAAAGACCTTCACACAGAAATAACAATTTCATATTTAAAAACTCAACTTCTGAAGAATAGAAATTAAATAGAACGTCATAGATAAATTTAGTTTTTTTTATGTTAAAACCAATAAAAACCGACTAGTTTCTCGAGGATAATAACAATATAAGCCACTTATGGCTGGTTCCTATGTTTATTGATGTGGTGTCGTTAACCTTTAAAAACATAGCATTTGCACACAAGGCTGCCAACCGCTCCATGTAATGCTGGACAGTCTTTGTTTCATGTTAATTTACTGTAAATGGTATTCGCTAAAGGATATTTATTTTCACGGTGGTATAACTGTGTTCGAAAGGTGACCACTGGGCTAACTTTTCTTCTTAATAACGGTTTTTCATAAGGGATTGAAGTGTCATAAAGATCATAGTATAGGTACCTTTAACACACTAAGAAAATCAACCTATGACGTTAGTCTTTAATATCAACACATTTACAATAATGGCATTGATCTAGAGGAGTCAATTTGTAACACAGGATTTAAATTTGCTTTTGTTTAGCAGTAAAATTGTATTTAAACACAACTTTTTTTATTTTAATAATGTTGTATATCTGAAATCCAATTAAATGCAAAATTATACAAAAAAGCCATGGTCGTGCCGCCAATAATTGATTAGGACTAACCTTATTCTGTTAAGTAGATAATGAAGCTGATATAGAAGCAATCCAATCTTTTACCTCATGTTAGTTGAGCATTACAAAAAAAATCGAAGTAATTACACTTAAGTAGAAATTTAAAAAAAACACATTCTTAGTTCAAAAAATTTATATATATATTTGCTCAAATTTTATACAAGGAAATGTCCTGTATTCCATTTCCTATATTATGGATAGTTTACATATTTATTTCCAGTTTATTCGAATCGATTCGCAATCATTAAAAAAACGTCTATAATTTGATAATTGCGATACAATCGATGTAGGCGTACGGTAATGACCGTACAACACTATAATAACATTACAATAACATTGTTTCCTATTCTTGGCTATTAAATATAATAATATATGTATGTATATGCAAAGAGCAACGTCCGTTAAATGGTAGCAAAATGGTGATTTGAAAATTGTATGAATATTTATCGGCAATATTTTTGTCTACCAAAATTACCATAAAAATAAAAAACAAGGACGCAATATTTCTTAAAACTATTCAGAACAATATAAATCCGCACTAATTAATAGGGTACTATTATTTAAAATAAAAACTCATGACGTCACTCTCACTCGGTGTAACATTTCAATTGACTTAAAATGTATTTCAGTTTTAAAACAATCGAAACTTAATATTCTTCATTTGAATATATAAAATTTGCCTTATACCTACGTGTGTTAATTTAGGCAATAAAAGGTACAACAAAAGTCATAGTGTACTTTCATTGTAGAAGAGGTCGTTCTCTCCGTTCCCGACTCACAAGTTTCGTTCCGTTTTTTCCCTGTTCCATAACCGCTATAAATATTTACATTTACGTATCGTTCTTGGAAGAACCACTTGTAAATACCGCAATACATTATTATATACACGTATAATGCCTTAAGAAAAAGTCAATCCATTGGTGATCATGTGTATAATATTAAAATAGTTCAATGGTGTTACGAAAAAATAATTTTATTAAAGACAACGTGATTCACAAGATATAAGAAAAACGCTTCAAATTTTCTTTACATACTGCATGCTTTAAGTTTGCTTGTTACATAATTTGATTTACAGCAATTAACTGCTGATAAATGTAAGCTAAGTTGCACAGCAAGCGAAGTTGTATCCCTTATTTACTATATGTATATACAATGTTGTAATTGCTTGCTGAGATTACTATTGCTTGCTAAGATATCCTACGAATTACATAATAACGTTTCGGCAAAACTAATACATGGCCATCTGATCTCTGACTAGACAGAGCCAAAACATGTCTACATTATAAAACATTTCTAAATTTCTAATTTCTAATTGACTGCCTCGTTGGTCGAGTTGGTTGCGAGAGTGACTGCCGAACGGGAGGTCCTGTGTTCGATTCCCGGGTCGGACACTACTAAAAAATTTCTAATTTAGATTTTCTAGTAGTGGCTCGAAGTCTGGATAAGT
>DWFO01003108.1:0-12717 GCA_018246595.1 Mimoniades nurscia nurscia | reverse complement strand
ATCGCAAACCGTTTGCTCTTATTTGAGAGTCCAACTACTGAGCTACTGAACAGCACATACAGTGCTTCTCAAATCGCGGTAGTTTCGGAGTAATGAATTGAAACAGTGAAAAGTGCGTCCTTTTGCCCCGAATGACTCTATCCGTCAAAGCAATATGGAGTATCGTTTAGAATCTATGAACTTTCCTTATTTGTCCTCGGCAGATATATTATTTTCGCTCCAGTGAGCTTTGTATTTTTCTATCACAATTCTTAATTGCGTTCTTAAGCAGGTGCTTTGGTCACGATGCTAACGCAAATAGTGCTATCCGAGTATGTATCAGAAGGCCTTACATTTGATATTTTTATGATAGACGTTTTGAAATCATTCCATGCTTTAAAATCATGTTCAATGGCCTCAATCCTTTTATCCTCTATCCAGGATTTTTTAATTTATTAAAACAAAGAAAATCTAATGTGAATTGTCACTGTTGGTGTGTTCACCAACACACGCTACGTCACTCGTATACAAATGACGAAGAAACGGACATAAAAGAAAGTGACATTTATAGTAAGTAGGAAATGCCTGCATTTACGAGTATTTATGAATAGTTAAATTTGTAATGTCACACTTGGATATGCATGTAGTATATTAAAATATATTTACAATCTGTACCTTTTTTTTATCTGTACCTACTTCTTTATCATCATCTTCATCTGTCCATTGGAGTCCACGGTTGGACTTAGACTTCCATAATGCGCTAAGTTTGTACCTCAACAACTTATAATTTAGTAACCCACTTACGGGCTTGTTTCGACTTGAAGCATTTACGACCATATAGCGTTGGACAAGTGTAACGATAATTTACAGCTTATTTATTAATAGACGGTTTACTTTCACGAGTTTAATTAACTAAATTATTTTACCAAATTACCAAGTTCGACAAGGATGAACGCTAGGAAAACGTATGGGAAAGTAACTTGCACGAAGGCAGATGAGCGGCTCGGATCGGGGACTAGTAATTCAATAATATTAACTGTACACCCGGACAAGACGTATTTGCCCAATTACAACAAATTGGAAATCGATCAAATGATACGAGTAATCGTTCCGTATAATCTATCTAGATTATACGGAATACATATATGTACATATGTATCGAAGCTCTTTAATTCGTTCCGTATTCATAACATTGTGTGAAATGCCGGTGCTTTCGCTCATCAAATCTAAATAGCACTCAAGTGGGATTACAGTAATGAGTTCCTGCGGATTAATTTGTCAGTATAATTAGTTGCATCGAAGACAGTAATTCCCACCGAAACCTTTAAAACCTTTCTTAAATAACCATACATATTTGAAAACACTTGTGACTTACATCTGCTATGCTTGTTTTGCTGTACTTTATGAATTACATATATTATGACTACAGTTTTCGGGATCTGTTAATAGTTTTTAATTTAGTTTGTAAAATATTATTATACATATCTATATACCTACTTGAAACGTTTTCGTATCAAATCTAATTAGAAAAAATCATATTTATTACTATTTTCTTTATTTAGTTCCCGTGCCATTAATACTCGTAGAATAGAGGAGTCTTACTGAATCACCATCTTGAAAGTTCTTGAAATCTTAAGCTTCGAACGTCAATTCACTTATCTTCGCTGTAAGCAACGCTTTCCGAATATTTGTCAGCTCTAAAACTTTTAAAGAATACCGTCCATCCCTTAGCTTGGTAACTGATTGGAGCTCGTTAGGATTATGAAGTTAGTCCAACCCATTATCCGGTTTTCTAGGTCAATCAGGGTTTTATTACACTTTATCCCGCTGTCCCGTGAGAGTAAATATAGAGTATAAGTACGAGTATGTGTACTGTCTCCACAGTTCCATTCCTTGCCGGTCTGTAACTTATTTTCTGCTTAAAATTCTAATATTACCGCTTATCGACTCCTGGGACTTCGGTGATTTCGAGCAATCAGAGACACACACAAGTATCTCGAGTTGCTCCGAATGCTTTTTTTGTGGGATTAGCTATTAACAGGCGTAGTGGGGATGGTAAACATAAAACGAAAAATCTTTTAAAAATTATTTCCACCAGCGGAGTAGACTCATGTTATAATCATTTGACGCCCTATATGTTTAAAGGATTTCTTCTTCAAATTTTACTCTCCGCCCAAATTTATTTCTTCCTTGTATTATTTATTCTTAAATTGGCAAAACAGAAATCGCATTGGCCGGATCCATCAGCCAATTAAATATGTCAGTCGGAAAATATCATCAAAGCAATTTTCTGTATGTATTGTATATAGATGTGCAAAATGAAGTCTTTAAACGAGCATATTAAAGAAGAACACAGATTTATCTTTTACGACGCTAATTAGATTGATCTACTTCGCAAATTGGGGATTTAAAATTAAGAGGATTAATAATCTTAATCCATTATTTCGTTCATTCTTTCCTTGGACTTTCAGATAACGAACGTATTATTTTTTAAAGAATTGAAATTATTCTCTAGCCTTTTCACCATACCATCACCGTCTTTTTCACTGGTCTTTAGTTAATATGTCTGCTGTGTGTAATCAAATTACCTTTAGCTTCATACTAAAGACTAAATGAATAACAAAAAAACAAAATATGAAACGAAATATATATACACATGTATGCGTAAGTACTTACCTATGTGTCTGTGTGAGCGAGCGCGTGCGGGCATGTGTGCGTACGGGCAGGCGTGCGTGTGTATGTGTGTGTATGCTCACATAGCAGCTTTATTCATATAATATATAGTTACGAAATATAGATAATGTCAACTCCAAGGAACATTTGAGGCTCTTGATAATAGATAGAGAGGAAAAACTATGAAATCTGAAAGCATTTTTTTTTCTGCCACATTCATTTTTTATTTGAGATCTAAAGTGAAAGAGTGTAATAGCTTCTCATGGATAAATGAGTAATCAATTCCTATTTATTTGCACAATACATTTACAATATTACATGGGTATCTTTGGCGTAAAATTAATTTATCATTAAATATTTTATATTAATTATATTTTTATATTTTATATTTTATAATATTTTATATTTTATATTAATTATCGGTTTTAGTAAATTAATAATAGGATAATATTTAAAGTTGTACCAAATAATTTATTAACACAATGGATATTAACAAAGGAATAGTAAAAAATTGTTCAAAACATGAGTAAGCTGAACAATATTTCCATAGGGTGTAAAAAATGTGATAAACAATCGCTTTGGCCAGTAACCCTTACGGCAAAGACAACAAACGTATCCGGAAACCCCAATGTTTCGTATTATGTTAATACAATATATGTAGGAAAAACTTCATAAATTATATTCCAGTTTCAAGTGATGTTTATTTGGGAGACAATAGGGACAAAGTAAACAGATTACGTAGAGATCTAGTATGTTTTCACATAAATTGTCTACATCGCTTTGGTGGTGTAATTAACGTAAAAAGTTTGAAAAGTTGCCAATAAATGGAGTTCACTGCGTTATTTATCTTAAATTTAAACACACATTAATAAATCGAGATTATACGTAGGTACCATAATCCATAAGCGTCGTTCGAAAGCATTCAAATTGGAAAACGTTAAAACTTTCGCCTTTTATTTTCAACGTCTGATTCATCATTATTTCACATTACAAAGTTATGCGCGTTTCAAGATATAATATTTGCCACAATCCGTTAGAAGAAATAGCAGGAGGAAACCTATATTTCCCATATTTCTTCATAATATTCTTCAAAATGTAAACTCGGTTAACTAAAACATCATCAGCGCAGCGGGTTGTAACCTTCCCCTTCCCGCTTTTAGAAGAATACCCATGTTCAATAGGTAAACGAAAAATTCAAAATTTTATCTTGAGGAACATTCTAAAAGATTATGAGAAATGTTATAAATATGACAATTTTATTCAAGATATTCCGCTGAATGTGATAGAACATCAAATTCACTTTTAATTTTAGACTGTCATATCTACGGATCTTCTGTTAGAATACGAAGGGTTAATAATCTTATAGGTAAAATTCGGTTTAGGTGGCTCCCTTTATTCAGATATTAAGAGGCGAAAGCAGACAGAATGAATGAGAGTCCATCCACCTCTTCTGGCCTCGTTGTGATCTTCCACGATACCGTGCGCATGTTGCTTTGTACTGTGCACATGTGAAGTGGCGAGAAAGTTTTATTCTGACTGGTTAATGGATTTCTTTGAAGAAGACATGACAAGAGCTCTTTTCAAAAGCCATAAATCTTTGGTAAATGATTTAGTATTGCATGTGTCAATAAATGAAGTACACTAGATACAGAGAAGTAAAAGGTTTGCATGTTTGATTTCCAAGATGATTTCCTCATTGGTCGTGTTGGCTACAAGCAATGTTGAAGTTCAAATTCGGAGTCGGGCACTGTTGGATTTTCTGACTCGGATGTTCTAGTACTTACTCGGAGTATGGATACGTGCTCGGTGTATGGCAATAGACTTACCACCTACTCCATAGTGGGACGTAAAAATTAAATTAAGTGAAGGGGTGTACTTCACTCCTCTGCCTACCTCTTCGGCGATTAAAAGCGTGATGTTACGTTGTTTTTTAATTTGTAATAAAGAATGTACAAAAAAAAATTATAAGCTATTGCACTGAAAAACAATTGCACCTTCATGTTTACTGACACTTGATCATATTTAGTGAGTGATCTAGAATTAAAGTCAATATTACGTGTCATATTTAGACATCGGATGCAAATATTTTAATGACTTTCAACATGGTACCGTATTTTTTTCAGAAACATAAATAACGTATACTTATCTCATAATGACGTCTCAAAAAATAATTTATTTTTATACAAATCACATATCTAATTGTAGTTAGGTTTAAAGTTTAATTATATGTAGATGACCTGGTTTTCGTCGTGTTTCTAGGTTATAAAAGTCTGTACTAAGAGGCGTAAGGAATTAATGTTAGTGAAATCCCTTAACGCCAAGCGACGTCAGCATTGTTCTAACGAAGTACGTACGTAGTACGTGCCTATTGCAGGAAACTCTCACGTTTTCAGCCCTTAATATATGAGTGGAGTAGTTACTTTCAGCGTAATCACTTGATAACGCTCTATAAAATGGAAAATGTTTCGTATTGTACGCTTCTGTGTCTGACGGTTTCGCTTAATTTCCGTTTGATGTAACATTAGGTGCGTTTCAAATAAAGTTTGATCGTAATTAAAATACATATGAAACGTAAAATTAGACTGTATTAAAATGCGCTAAAAGTCTTGTTTCAAATAAGATTAAATTCTGGTCTGCTTTCCGGGCCGGTCTATTTGAAATTATTGTGATTTTTTAGTACGATATTCCTACTTAAGTTTTTTGTTAGATTCATTAAAATATACACCTGCTTTTAGCTGCATTTTCTACTTGGCTACAGGGTAACAATCCAATCCGTAGTGTACAAAGGTTTCTAAATACTACGGATTAGATTGTTATTGTTATATTGTTGAATAGATGTTGATAATCCTGCTAACAATGAATACCACAATTTGCGTTAGGTGTACCGCAATAGACTCACTTATTGCATAGTGGGACGTAAAAGTAACTACTAAGTGTAGTTAGTAGTAACGTTTAGAGTCTGGCAGATAGTCAGAGGAGTGCCTCTGCTTACCTATTTGCCGATAACAGGCGTAATGTTGGGTTTTTTTTGTTAGGGCACAGATGTATGAGAATGGCGTTGCAGTTGAAATATTTACGCAGTGTTAAATTAGAAACACATTAATAATGTTCCATTTAAATATGATAGAAAATCTGCTTTATAGAAAATTTACATATCTACACAGCTTTACTAATAGACCAAGGTAAATGTATATAAATACAGTATATACGATGCTAAATACGAAAAGTTTTATTTCGTGCGATACGCTGACTGAGGTACCAAAAATTTTAAAATTTTGGAATTGTACACTGTACCTACAATACGACAATGACTATAGTAGGTCTAGTATTTTGAAAAAAAAGTGTGTAATCTGTCCAGCTTTATTATATGTACACATATGTTTAGCTAAAACGTTCCACGCAGTGAACGTGATTCGTTGAATATCATAAAACGGTAAATTATTATGGATACAATAACTCCAATCATGATTGCTCCCATCCATTTTATGGTTTCGTTTTGTTCAAGAATCATACCAAGTTTTTGTCCGTTTGTACCTTTCAGCATAACTACTTAATTAATTGTCGTAAGTATATGAAAAAGTAAGCTAACATAAATTTACTAAAAGTTTATAACATTAAAATGCTTTCTTTTCGTAAACCGATTAGTTACGCTTCAATATTATTTTTAATGACAAACAGCTTTTTTACGACATCAACGATTACTTCTGAAAATGCAAACTACGCATATGTAACGTGTTGTATTTTGACAATTAAAGCAGCAATTAAAGCATAGTCAGGGTAAGATGGGTGATTTTGCTGGTTCATTCATAAGAATCTTGACTCTAGCCCCACTAAGAAATCCGATTCAACTAATAGTATATATGCCGAAAGCGATGGGAGGAGATATGAATTTATAAGACCGCATCGGTGAAGTCCTAGATCTTACAATTCCATTCCTTATACATGAAAAGCACGTGAAGTCTGTAATCATAGAATATTTCTATGTCGGTGTCATCCGCCTACCCTGTATGGGCCATGGCGTGATAATATCGCCCATTTTTATGTACGTACGTGCAGGTATCCGTACGTAAAGATTTAAATTATAATTTGTTCAAAGAAATACTGTAAAAGAGCTGCTTTCGAAATTGTAAAGTAAATTTCGAAAGAAATCTTAGGAATTCCTTGCTTTGTTTTGTTTTATACGTTGTACAGAAACGGGTTTTAAAATTGGATTTAACGCTGCCAGGCATTTTATTAACGTCTCGCACACAGTCATAGATAGACGTTCTTGATTATCGTACGTTGTACCTAATTGTAGAATAGCATAGACTACATTCAAATTTGGAAAAATATTTTTTTTAATGCCAAAAACTTGTAATAACAGTTCCCCTTTTAAATATAATTTCGCACAATCATTGAACATTTCAGTTGCCATGGTTTCATAATTCAATAAAGTTGCGCGCGTAAATTTTTGCCGGTAGACAGTTCCAACTGTAACTAGGTTTGGTTTTTAAATGAATGAAATAAAAAGGTTCTGCACGAAATATGTCTAGAATAAAAATCGTTTAATATTCAATACTAAAAGAATAATGTTACTTCGGTGCGTAACACGTGACATGCACTTCACTATAATTATAGCAAACACATATAATGATTATATTATATCGCTTGGTTTTATCTTTCCAGGTACCTACCGTGACATATAGGTGAGGGTGCTATGTAAATTGACATACACCCGATCCGATGACAGCTAAGGATGTTCCGCGCCGGTGAAACGACGACAGATAATGACATACTCTTCCAAACGACGCTCGGGAATGGATCTCGGGATTTCAATGAAACACAGTACAATACATCTTGGCCTCAAGAAATCGTATGCGTATTCGAGCCATCGCCTGACGACTTTAGCGGATCCCCGATATTCTACACATGTGTTTATATTATGTACAGTGTTATATTCATATTTGCGCTCCTCGGGAACGGATTGGTATGTTTAGTTGTTCATAAGTCGCCGCGCATGAAGACTGTGACGAATTATTTTATAGTGAATTTGGCGGTTGGAGATATTCTGTTGACAGTTTTCTGTGTGCCGTTTTCGTTCGTGTCTACACTGATTTTAAGGTACTGGCCGTTTGGCGGCGTGATGTGCAAAGTCGTGAATTATTCACAGGCGGTTTCCGTGCTTGTCAGTGCTTACACGCTGCTCGCTATATCGATAGACCGATACATGGCGATAATGAAGCCATTGAAGCCTAGACTGGAAAAGGCTGCAGCTAAGTTGGTAGTGGGCGCTGTATGGTGCGGCGCGCTCTTCACTGCTGCACCCATACCCATCGTGTCTCAACTTCAAAGACCTTCGTTGTGGCATGAGGTTTGTAAAGTGTAAGTATTTGGGTTTCTGTAAGATTGCTATGGTTTATTCAAATTCAGTTGCTTAAATATTTCGCGTGTCACTGCATACAATCCAAACATCATATGATTGCATTGTGTTTGATAACATTCAGAGCCAGACATTCAGAAGGCAGGGATAGTAGAATTAGAAATATATTAGGGGAGATGCAGGAGAGAGATGTGCTGGTATCGTGGACTGGAGGAAAATAAGCCACATGTACCAAGTTGATTATCTTGTTTATAGCCACACTTGCGGCGAGCAATGGGCTAACGCAAGTCAGAGCCAGCAGTACACGTGCGCGCTGCTCACCCTGCAGTTCGTGCTGCCGCTGTCAGCGCTGGTGTGCACGTACGCTCGCATCGCGTACGTGGTGTGGGCCGTGCGGCCGCCGGGCGAGGCGCAGTCCGCGCGCGATCTGCGCATGCAGTCCTCCAAACGAAAGGTTAAACGGGAATATTCGGAACAATATTTTAATTACTATTGTACCGCTCCGCTCATTCTATGTAGACTGTATCTATATCAAGATGAAAAAGTAGTATTACTTACCTATTTGCCCAAAATTTTTCGTCTATTATTTCCCGTTATGATTCCGTTATGATATGAAGAAAGGATATAAACAGAATTGATGTAATGTGGGTGTGTACTATACTCGTCTGCCTACATTCTCGGGGATTAGAGCGGTAATGTGAAAATATGTAACGTATGTGTACGGCAGAGAATGGCAGTGGGTTGAAATGATCGTGATAAAAAAGAGAAATAGTCAGAGAGACAATCCACAGTACAGATAATGATGGTGATGATGATGATGCTGATGCTGATGAAGATGACAAACGTAAGGCAAGCACGTCCAAGAATGATTTACATTAGGAATTAAACGAACTCTTTTTAAAATATACAGGAATTACTACATCATGCTCATGCTGTATTATTAACCGTCTGCCAAAAGGAGGAGGTATTCAATTCATCTGTATTTTTTTACCTCATGCTTGTTACCTCAGAACTCTGAACTGGGTTAACCGACTTTGTTGATTTTTTAATTGAAAGGAGGTGCTTCCCGTTTGGTCCTATCATATATTCATGACAAAACCACATAAGTCTTAAATTATGTATAACAATAACTGTACGTTATATACATTATATTATCGTAATAATTTGATAGACTTTGACTAATTTTTTTTTTTACTTTTTAGTGCATTTTAATTTGTTTTTTTTAAGTTGTTTTTTACTTGTACTGACTGTTTGACTGATTCTAATGTAATAGGAATATGGCTAATCATTTAATTTGTTTCAGATGGTCAAAATGATGGTGACAGTCGTAGCAGTGTTTACCATCTGCTGGTTGCCCTTGAATATTTTTATCGTAAGTATTTGATTTTTATCGTAAGTAAGTAGAATTGTTTATTACGTAAGCACTGAATTGTTTTCCTTTGCGAGATTCATCCTACCCATGGACTGTACCTAAAATGACTCGAGGTTACTGTAAGTTACACAAATTGAGTTAAAGTTAACATCGTCCTTACTTTATTGTAAACGTATATGCTTGGACACAAGAACTTAATATGACTTTCTTTAATTAATTTGATAAAAGTATTCTTCTGAGATGTAATTCAGCAGCTACATAGTACACTCGGTAATTTGTAACCCTATCAAAAACATCTCTTAATTTTCAAGTATTGCACCTTCTAGACATAATTATATTTTTATAATATATGTATGTATGTACAGCTCAGCGTATCATAATCGTATTTTTGTGATAAAAAACGTATTTTTTAATTATCACAGATATCGTGAAAGTTTTTAGTATTTAATTCATCATTTAATAACATTACACGTTAATACACGTTCATTAAAAGCATTATTAACATATTGTAAACGCCAGGACTAAAGTCATGTCAGAGGAGAAAACCAATTAATTCACGACGCCCGCAGACTCGCAGCTGCATCACTCTATAATTCATTAAGGGCCCTTTCAACGCTACGAATTGCTATCTCAACGGTATTAGAACAATTAATTCTATTTGGTAATTTTATTTACTGTTACGTATAATTATGTTTGGAGGCATTGACATGTACCGCTTCATAAACGTTAATGTTATGAAAAAATTGGCCTACTTGGATTGTATTTCACCTTGTCGTTTCGTGCGTTATTTAATCCAAAACTACACAAGAAGGGCACAGCATTAAAATTTCAACGTTTTTCTAGATCTTGTGGACAGTCCATTCTGAAGATGAAAGCTGGGCCAAGTGGCCGGGCATGCCGTACGCGTGGTTCGCGAGCCACTGGCTGGCCATGTCTCACTCATGCTACAACCCCATCATATACTGCTATATGAATATGCGTTACCGCCGAGGATTCAAACAGGTACTTATATTAAAAGTAATTTACGTCTAAAATCAAGTACATCCTGACCCCTATCAGTTATCCTGAAATATTTTCGAAATGAGTTTTTTGACATCACAAAATCTGACATAGACTTTTATGCATTATTAATATATCAACACGTCCGACTGCCATTTTCTATACACGTCATACTTATAGAAGGTATTTTGCCTGAAAAACGTTTTGCTATTGTTTCTTCTTGTACTTAACTACTATAGCATTAAGTTCATCCCCTATTTCATAGTGAGACCAACAAGTAACTGGTGAAACGTTCGAATATACGACACTTCTCTGCCTACCTCTTCAGGAATTACAGGCGTAATGTCACGTTTTCCTAATTAATCCTTTCTGCTTTAATATGCTGTTAAGTAAAAGATAAATTACCTACGCCATCGAAACGCAGACCATTTAAATTTTGTTGATTCTTGTAAATAAATTGATATGCTAGTTATAATTAGATGGAGTGCGAGAAAGTTTGATAAAGCGATTACAAGAGGTTGGATATCTAAAGGGGTTGTTAAAGTTACCCTTTGTGTTCCAAAAGACTTATTATTTATTAAGTGGGATCTGTGTCTGGTAGTTTAATGACTTTTGTGACTCCAATTGGTAATAACGCTCGACAATATCTCACTAACAGTTCCACAATAGGGTTATGGATCTTTGAAAATGACATGAGAACTTAAGTATTACAAGACAGGTTGAACAGTGAACTCGTTTGTAAATTTATTGAAATATCTCTCGGTACAACGCAGGGTTGCCAACACTATCTACACTAATTTTAACTTTGTATTGTTTTTGGAGGAGTAAGGGGAGAACGGACATAAACAATACGGAACGGAAATAAATAGAAGTATTGAAACTCTTGGAGGAAGACCACATTGATTTTCTTACACCGTTCTTTAATAATATGTACAGTACTGGCGATCTTCCCAAATAATAGCTGAAATCTACGTTGATGACGATTTCCAAAAAGCAAAATTCTCGTAAATGCAGAGAATATCGTATGATTACTGGTATGAGCTACATGCTAAAAGTTCTCTTAAAAAATATTCAGAATAGATTCACATCTACCTGTGATGAACAACTGGGAGATAGTCGATTCGGTTTCCGTTCTGGTGTTGGAACTCGAGAAGCCCTTTTTACCCTTAATATTGTTGTTATTCGAAACATAAACAATTACTGGAGCACTTGGATGACATCGGTCTCGGTGGCAAGGATATAAGGATTATTTGAAACCTGTATGAGAACCAAGTAGCCATTGTAAGGGTTTATAACGAGGATACTAATGAAATTGAGATTCGACATGACGTTCGGCAAGGTTGCGTTTTGTCTCCACTGCCATTCAACTTATATTCAGAAGCTATAATATCGGAAGCTCTTGCAGCTGAAGTAAAGATTAATGGAAAGACCATCAATAATCGTCGCTATGCCAATGACACCATTTTGATAACATCAATAGGAAACGATCTGCAAGAAACAGTGAAATAGCAATGAGAAAACTAGATTGTCAACTATTTTCCAGAAACCCTGACTTAATCATCTTCCAGAAACCCTGACTTGAATCTAATGATACACATAGTCGACAAAGAACTGGAGCGGATTCGACAGTACAAGTACCTCCGAGCTTTGGTAGGTAAGTGAAAATTGGGAATCATACCAAGAAATTAAGACTCGAATGAAAATACCCCGTATATCATTTGTGCCGACACGACGGTGTGTTGGTGTAGAAGAGGGAGAGGTGTTGAAAATGAATCGGATGAAAGTAATGATTGTATTTACTGTTGTTACAAGCGTGTACATAACTATGATACGTGCGACTGACACTACTTACGAATGTACAGATTTTACATTTAATACATCGTTGCACATACGGCACACATTCACTAACATGAGGAAAGATTTGCGCTGTCGGCGAATTGACATCAAGCTCCGAGTTAGGATTCTCCTATGTTACATGTGGCCTATTGTCTTGTACGGCTGCGAAGCATAGACACTTAAAAAAGATACACGAAGACGTCTCTAAGCATTCGAGAAGTGGTGTTATCGCCGCATGCTTCGCATCAGTTGGACACAGAAAGTCAGGAACAAGAACGTACTCCAGCGCGTCTTCATGATCCGACTGCAGATACATACCATCAAGAAGCATAAGATTGATTACCTGGGCCATGTGCTTAGGCACGATAGGTATAAACTGCTGATGGGAAAGGTGGAAAGGAAGAGGCGCGCTGGACGCCGATAAAAGTCGTGGCTGAGAAACATCAGGGAATGGACAGGCATTACCTCTGTCGAACAACTCTTTCGCCTGGCCATGGAT
>DWFO01003107.1:0-12721 GCA_018246595.1 Mimoniades nurscia nurscia | reverse complement strand
AACCCGCTGTCGACGGGCCTCATATATATACCTACACGCAATACAAAATTAATAACGCGAAATTTCTAGATTCGTTTGTCGCAATACTCTTATATGTATACCTATAGGCAATACATAACGAACGGCGAAGTTTCGAGATACTACCAGCCGTAACAATATTAATAGACTTCATTATTTATTAAAATACTTATTTACTAATACATAGCCAAGGTAGGTAGGCAAGATAGGTAAATTAAAAGTTAATTTGTAAATTGATGTATAGTATAATAATGTAATTGATGATAGTTTTTGATGGTCTGTCACAGTAGGTATTCACAGTATATTGTGGTTCGTATAAAAGTTGTAATGTTTCCTTGGCTGATGCCGACTACAAAAATAACAATAGTTGTACCTACATTATAATTATTATCGTAATAATTTGATTGACTTTAACGAATTTTTTTTTTTAGTATTTAGTGCACTTTAATTTGTTTCTTTATGAAGTCGGTTTTTTATTTTATTAAAATTTTTTGTTTTATAATTCTACCTTTCTTGTAAAACAATCCACATTTCTTGCGAGCGGGACAACAAGTGCGCACATTTCTATCAAGCTCTTCCCACAAAAGCTAAATTGGGTTAACATCCAAGCTCTGATGGGGCCACACCTTATTTTTAACACACTTTCTACTTCTTTATGTGCATCATTTTTAACTATGTTTTGAATAATTAACTTGTTGGAAAAAAAACCATTTCCAATTTAATATTAAACCAGACTGAACAGCATTTTGGTAGAGTATGTTGGGGTAAGTTCGGACTATTTTTCGGTTAGTTGAAGGAGGTTCAGCAAATATTTTTTTCCTCATATTCTATATAAGATTTTAAATTAAAGTTGGTACTGCGTTGTTTAGGAAAATAATTACTATCAGGCCGTATTTTTGTAGTTTCTTTTACTTAAGCGGTGCCAAAGTTATATGAATGTGAAGATTAGGTTTGATAATGAAATAAACAAGTAAAGACCGGACCGTAGCGGGGTAACAACGGACTACTATCTAAAAGCAACTGTGTAGCATAATACGTAAAATTGTCATTAGAGAAATATCCAATTTTATCCCTTTTATAGATGTACTAAAGGAATTTCCATAACAATTGGTAGTTTCGGTATAACAATCGCATTTCTTTTTTTGATATTAATAGTCCGATGTTCCCCGGCAAAACAATGTTTGAAGAAATTGTGTTTCTCAAACTTTCCATACAAATTGGAAGTTTTACTTTCAGGTTTACAGGTGCTCATATTCTCGTAGATTTTTATAAGTGAGATCAAAATAAAAATATCTTAGTTAAATAAAACACGTAACAACATATTTACTAGTTTGGTGGCGCATTAATCAAAAGAAAATTAAAAAATAACAATTTAATGACACTGTTTCTGTTTTTAAAGAGATAAAATGTTTGACATTTTTTTTGTATTTAAAGCTCGTTAGGACTAAACTATAAAAAGGCAAAAGTATGTACATATAGATGAGTACTAAATAAAATAATAAAAATATGAAAATAAAAAATAGTGCGGTCCAGGGACCCCTGTCAGGAACGAAGTTCTTTGCGGTTTTTTTTAAACTCCGAAGTAATTCGAGAAGAAACCTGTATATTTCAATCTTTATTTTATATTATTTGTTCAACGGAAATAATCTAAAAGAACGAATTACATCAAAACAGTTTCACTCAATATTTTAGGAAAAATATTTATACATAAAAAAATATGTAAAAAATAGTGAATTATATATATGAAGATATTCATATAAGTACCTTTACAAATGCACTCCTTCTTTTTTTTCATATAACTTATGGGAATATATTTGACACACTAAAACTATTACAAGTGAACCTTGTCGTTCCGTGAAAATATGTTTTTTTTTATTTGCCTTCTTAATTTTTTACAACGCTCATTTATTTGGCGGCAAAATTCACGTAAAACAACGCTAGCGACATTTACAACTAACCTCCGGACTCACTTTATGTGCATCACTTGGGCAACTGAATAAAACAATTATTTCATCTAGCGTTGTTAAATAAATACAGATAAATATTAAAAATTATTACAAATTTTATGAAGTCGTTACATACGTATAAATCTAAGACAAAAACACAAATAACAATTCCGTTTTCACATAATATCCACGTATCTGTACAACCCTCGTTATATGATAAAAAAAATAGTGATAGAGAGAGAGAGAGAGTTGCACACCCGGCAACGCTCCGCATTAGTTCCAAAATTGCGAAATATATCGTAAAGATGGCACAGTTGACGGTATATAAGTAAGCTAAGCTAACCCAATAAATAAAAGTTTGCCAATAACTGGCGTTTTTAGAACAGGGAAAAACCGGATGATTTTAGTCCGATCTTCAACCACCTAGGGTAAAACCGGATCTCAGGTTACAGCCATCGTACGAATATATTTACCAGATTGAATTAACTAATACATGTTCAAAAATTGTTTCACACTCAAAATATATAAGAAAATGGACTGTGCTCACGGTAAAATTGGAAAATTTAGTCCTGGGGGAAGTTCGGATATTCAATCTGGACACGAAAATATGTTGTTTTTGTTTTGTGCCTGTAAAATACTTATATCTCATCGCAGCGACTATCGCAAACTGCAGAGAGGTTCGGGAATAAATGGAGTATTATATTTTGTTATCAGAATAAAAAATATTGGTGCGTTTTACAGTTATTTGAATTATCTGATCTTACCCCTAGTCCGATCTTACCCGAACATAATTACCTTAACTATATTAACAATAAAATCAATATAAATAGCTTCAGTAGGCAGCAGTTCTTGTTTATTTATAATAAATGACATTATTACATTGACCGGCTTGTGGAATGGAAACAAATTTATGACATTTTTAAATGTTGTCAAAATAAAAACAATTCTCAACCTGTTTTTACGGGAAAAAGTGATAGTAATCATTAAAACCATCAGTAACCAGTTAAATACCACTTTTTCCTATATTATTATTTCCTATATTCCGTATTCCTATAGCCCTCATAACTTTGACAGTCCGCTTTTTATGTTATAAAACAACACTTTGATTTTCCTTATATTAAACATCCTACGTAATCGTTATTATTTGACGTTTGTATATTACGTTAACCAAGTTGTATGGCCGTAGTCGCTTGGAAACTAAAGGCGTGGAGTAACGAAGAGTTGCGTAGCCTTGTGTAGGGAGGGGTAAAAGTACCGTGTTATAAGGGGATTACTGTTTTGAAGTGTGACATCACGAAATTCACGACCTCTTCCACCAGATTCCATCAGATCACACATCGTGGAGCCCCCACTCCGGTAATGTGTGACGTTATTTATGGATGACTATAAAAAACAAAGTTATGTACTTAATTTTTCACTACAGATGTCTCCTCTCTACTAAATTGAAAATGCCCTGACAACACTTTCAATAAAAAGTAATATATAGATAATAACCAAAAATAAAACAGAAAAATCGAAACAAAACAAGGCTTACTACAAAATCATTAGTTTATTCAGTGTTCTTAAAATTAAATAAATGTAACATCAAAAATATAACAAAGGTTAAGTTTTCTTTCATTGCAAGTTTTGTTACAAATGTTAATAATATGTCATAAGGCAATACATTTATATTAAATCGAGATATATTTCAAGACTGTCTAAAACTTATAAATAATAAATTAGTATGCATGTTCATTAACATTTAATATGTGATTAATATTTAATGTGATTTTTTTATCAGATATGAAACAAAAATAATATAAACAATATACAGTAATAAGTTTGTATACATTATTGTTTACGTCATGTTTACATAGCATGTATATTTTATTGTACATATATATATATAAATGATTATAAATATTTAAAATACTATACTAATTGCACTTAGGTGTTTTGCCGTCAGACTTAACAACATGCTCTACTTTAAAATGTAGCAGCAAATGTCTGAAAATTAAACAATTCATCTTGTATTTTCCATACACTTATATCAATAATTACATACAAAACCATACGCGGATCCGAAAATAGTATATGATTTATACTTCTTGAGAGATATCTGCACATTGACAATGATATTGAAACTTTTAAAAACTGTTTATTCTCTGTGGTTATTTACATATCTTTAATAATTTACTGAGTTAGAAGTACTTCTAAAATGTGTAACACGGTACACACTCTAGAATTATATTAATGCATGTGTTAATATATCAGTGATACAACCACTTTTTAAATCATAGAAATAAAAATTATTTATATATATATATTATACATATAATTATACATATTATATCTCTTTGTGAATTTACATGGCATCTGTGATACAAGAAGTTTCAATCTCAGATGAGTGTTCAAAATAACAACATATACATAAATTTGTATATACAAAAGGAATATAAAATGGTGACTCATACATAGACTAGAATCAGCAAAATATATTCATTTTTTTAGTGGCATTGTTATGTGTAATAGTCATTCTTATGTCATCAAAGAAATTAAAATACTCCTATATCTTATTTTTATTGTTGTCTATTAATAAATATAATAAACAATGATTTTGATAACTGAATATGTCGAGTCAGTTTAAAAGCAAATCCTGGTCAGAATATTCATTCACTACATAGATACGTTTAGCGCCTGCCGTTTAGATTTTTTTTTAATGATTTGCCATATTACATATACATTTATGTGTATTAAACGAATATTTGGAAATATTTTATGCCTGGTAATTGCACTTAGGTGTTTGCCACAGACATCCTATAATTGCTGAACATCTATCCATATGTCGCAGCAATTTGAAAAACAGTTGTATGTAGTATTTATACATAGAGAAAATAACTATTGTATGGACTACATACAACACCCACATGTGGTAGCTATAGGATAGTGTACCCTCTAAGTTTTCCCAATGGGAGGAAATAATGTATTTAATCATATTACTACTATAATCCCTGAAAAGAAATCCTCCCTGAGCTCATTGCCATACATTGGGCAAATATCCAGACTCCGAGCCACTATTTGAAAATGGTTATGTTAGTTGTAAAAATATATATATATTATTGTATGTAATTGTTACACAAAAAACATTTATTTTGAGATTCGTTACAAGCACCTAGGTTATATAATGTGCATATTATTTCTATATTATATATGTATGTATATGTAAGAGCAGTGATAATCGTACATAAACATTCATAGTTTAGGCAACACCTAATAATTTCTACAGGTACAACATTTTTGACAGCACAGTAGCTATGTTTTTTTTGTCCAATTACAACCCAGTATTAACAAAATAACAGAATTTAAGCAGTATGAAGAATAATTCTTATTATACCTCTAATGCCACTGTAAAAAGAATAATTCATATTATACCACTGTCAAATTGAAACATTTTGAAGAAAAAAAAATTATATGCCAACTTAAAATTAAACACAATATAAATACTGGCAGTTATATTTGTATGACATAAATATAATTGTATATAATTTTTAATTGCCCAATATAATTATATTGATGTCTATTAGCTTTACTTACATTTAATGTTAGTAAAATGGCACTACAGGAGATTTCTTGATCGAGTTTGAATTACTTAAAAATATTTCATTGCACTTTTGTCTGTTATCTACAAAATGAATGGAGAAAAAAGTGCTGTTATATTTAAAATTATATCACCGTTCTATTACATGTATAAAGCTTTTTCATTTATGAATCCACTGAATCCTTCAAGAATATAACCTTTTTCAACACCATTTAAATTGTTAAGAAATTATTTTTTTTGATACTATAAAAGTAAACACAATATTATTGCATTTTATTATTTGTAAATTATACCGTTCAATTTGTTTTTTCAAAATTTTTTCGAGACTCCAATTAAATTTTTTTTGTTTAAATTATAGTAATTAGTAAAGGTACCAAAGTGAAATATGATGAATTAAATAGTAACAAAAATGAAGGACGTAATACGTAAATCAGCGCCACTCTGAAAGATATCTATAAACTCCTTTTGCTTTGGAGATAGTTAAAAAAATATTTTGGCCAATGTACACAAATGACAAAAAAACCAAAGCACTTTCTCATTTATATCAATTGATTAATATAGTATTGACAAATTACCAGCATTACATAATGCAACCAGCAAATGCTTTAGTGGCAAAACCACATGGAATTTTCTGTAAGGAGTCCAGTTACATAATGAAATCTTCTATGGTTAATTACTTAGCATTACATTCCATAAAATTATGCTGTGGCATGTGTAATTATAAATAAACAGAAAAATAAATTAGCTTTAATTAGGCTCTAACATGTTTATGATATATTTATAGATACCTTTCAGAAGAAAACCGAGAATAATCTAATTAATGAATGCACATTACCAAAAGTGTTGCAGTTGTACATTTCAGCGTTTCATTTTCTCAAGGATGGGTATAATCATTTCGAATGATGGTCTTTTTCCGGGATCTTCATTCATACATATTTTAATCAGCTTGGAGATATGCGGGGACACTCCAGGTGGGATGGTCACTCTCAGACCTTCCAGAGCTATCTTCATACCACACTCCATTGCAGATAGATCTGCGAATGGTACCTGAGAAGAATTGAAGATTTATTTTATCATTTTGATTAGAGTTATGTACCACAATTTTCCAAAACAATATTTTTTTTCTGACAATTCTTTATTTTAATATATTTAGTTTTATAAAAAGGATCATTGACTCTACAAGGTCTCTTTAGCCAAATCCTATGTATAATTATGTATGGGAACTGCAATGAATCTAGTGCTTGTGATGTTATCTGCAGTAAACTAAATAATGTATATCTCAAAACTTTAATTATTAAGTTTTATCCATATATTCATAAATTAAACATTATAAAGTTTATAAATTAATTAAGGCAATTATGTAATCATATTAACTAAAGAAATTTATTGATTAAAAAAAATTGAATGACTTGTCTATTAATTCCTGAACTTTTTTGATGTCTTGTAATAATAAGACTAGTTAAATAAACACCATACTAATGATTAAACATTATTTAAATAGCAACAAGAAGTATTACATATGAGATTATACCAACCTCCCTAGTGGCGAGCTCCCACAGGAGTACGGCGAAGCTCCACATGTCGGAGGCCTCCCAGTTGCGCTTGGCAGGCGGCTTGAGCAGCGCCTCGGGCGACGACCAGGCCGGCGAGTACACCCGCCCGCGCTCCTGGAACGAGAACTTCGCGTCCGCCATGTTGATGCGCGCCGTTAGGTCCTCGTCGATCTGAAATTAATGTTTCATTGTTTTACAAAGAAACTTAACCAAGCGATATGTCTCAATAAACAAAATGTAAAATTTCAAATTTGATCATTTTAGTGAGGAGACACTTTTTAAGTTAATTTTCTTTTACTAGTTTTTAAATTTGGAATACTGTCAATTATTATAAATAGGTTGTTTATTTTTTACGTCTCCGAATCATGTCATAGGATATGTTTTGGATGGTATTATCTCTAGAACTAAATTCGAAAATGCGGAAAGGAAAACTAGTTTAATTTTTCTTAGTAATAGAAAAAGGAGTGGAGACCATGACGTGCTTGCTGGTGAGGTAGTAGGCGGGCAGCGTCTTGTCGCGCTGCAGCGAGTGCAGGTAGGCGAGGCCGCGCGCCACGTCGGCGGCCAGGCGCAGCGCCGCGCCCGCGTCCACCACCACGCGCCCGCCCGCGCCGCCGTGCAGCAGCGCGTGCAGCGAGCCCCACGACATGTGCTGCGAGATCACCACCAGCGACGGCGGCGACACGCAGCACCCCACCTGCCGGCGCCCACCCTCCGTGTACACCAACGGTTTGTAACTTATGTCGTAACCGTTCAACTGCGGATGCTCATTGATCACGACCAACATATAAAAATATCTACAGTATTAAAATCAACATGAGTGGTCAAAAAAAAGGGCCGATTGAAAAGAAACTTCAATTAACCAGCATTAGGTGCCTTCTTCTGCGCGCAATATTTCCTGTTACCTTTCTTCGCATATAACATTTCCTATTCACTAAATAAGCACAAGTCATGAAGGCAAATTTTATTTAATTTTTTTATAATGATAGGAAAAAGACGAGAGAGATTTCAATATTAGGAATGATCGTTTTTACAACGCCAATACATACAACAGGCAGAATGTTGGGGTGCGAGAAGATGCGCAACTTGGGGAACTCCTCGTTGAAGTCGCGCTGTATCCGCGGCGTACATTCGCGCACGGCGATTATCTTCGCCACGATGTCGTTCTTCTGCCAGCGGCCGCGCCACGTTTCTCCTACACGCAGAGACAAATGGCCATTGTAAATAGCAATCAAGCGAATATTAAGACCATATTGACTGCTTAATTTGCTTAAGAGACAAACACTAATTGTTTGTTTTTGGAGTTGTGGAAGTCCATCCGCGGTCTACTTTGTTAACACAGACCCTTTCTAAACACATAAAACCCGTCATCCTGTTTAAGCTATTTATTGCAACCATGTCTACGTTTTCGCACTGATAATCAAGTTATTAATAGACATTTTTATTTTGCACTCACCTGACGGTGTAACAGCTATACGAGTATGCAGAGCCAGTTCATTGATGTTAATGCCCTTATGACGGGAGAGCGTAGCGTCACGGCTCCGAGTCTTCATGCCGAGCCAAGATTGGTCTTTGAATTGAATCTTCTTCAAATCCTGTCCTTGCGCCACTGCTAGTTCATGCAGTCTATGAACAATTGTTAAACAAAAACGTCACTTTTCACAACAATTACATATTTCTAAAACCTACTACATGACACAATATAAAGCTGGTGGACAAAGACCTCAATTATTTTATGTCCAATAGTGTTCCACCTGATACATAAATTCTGTCCTAAAAACACTTGTCATGTTTCACAAATACATATTTTTATACCTCTGCACTAGTTGTCCCCTAGTTTTATCCAACGGTGTGTCTCCATCCTTATTGGCTAGTGACACCAATGCCCCGGCTAGAACCAGGTCTTCAGCGATGGCACTGTACCCCCAGAAACAGGCATAGTGGAGAGCTGAGTTTCCATGCTCGTTCGTAAAATTCACATCTACTCTGTTTTGCAGCAGCTGCAGGGAATAATAAGGCTTGTGTAAAAAATTAATGAACAATAACAAAAAACAATACTGTCTTTTGGTGTATGTTGACTTTTCATGGCATACAATAATTAAATGAAAGGAGTATGAAGGCATCATGTGAGACTAGTCATACATATTACATTGCCATTTGAAGATTTAATCTAAAACATTAATGTAACATCACACCTGTAACACCCGAAGGCATAGGAATGCAGAACACTGCCATGTTTTACCAGTTATGTTTACGTCCCACTATGGAATAGGTGGTGAGCCTATTGCCATACACCTGGCACATATCCTGACTCCAAACCACTACTAAAAATTATGTTACAAAAATCCAATAGCACACACCCAGAATTTAAACCCAGGCCTTTTCATATGGGATCTTACAAAGTAATGCTGGTTGGTATTGGTATTGGTTGGTATTTTTCAATTTCCTACAGCATATGGTGCTACTGAAACTCTTAGCAAGGATCTACCTACATTTTATAGGGAATCAATAATAATTTTTACTCTCACCAATTGAACAATTGCTCTATGACCATGGGCAGCAGCTAGATGCAGAGGTGTGTCATCACCCATATTTGTGACATTGATCCTAGCTCCACGCCTCATCAGCATCTCCACAATCTTCATGTGACCTTCTTTGCAGGCCCAGTGCAGTGGACTGAAGCCATGATCATCACTAAAAAGAAATACTTTAAGAATGAAGGATTTGTCATTCATCACTGTAAAAAGATTTGAGTCAACAATAGAACTACAAATTTTTAAAAACTACATATTTATATTATATATTATTATAAATATTTACACAAACACCAATTTAGATTTATATGTATATTAAAAAAATAAGAGTACATCCATGTCCGTGTGGAGAATAAATATACCCTCTGTCGGAATGCCGGGATACCAGGTTTTCTAAGAGGTGACTAAACACAGCCAGTTTGCAGTATGCCACAGCCTGTCTAGGCACAGCTATATTTCCTGCACTACTATTGTCAACAGTATAGGTGTTGCAAAAATCTATGCTCTGCCATCCTGCTTCTGCAACCCCAGCATGGGGATTGGAAAATCCCCTCAGAAGAGGCTTACATCTGATGATGATGATGACATATAATTAAAAAATTATAAATTGACAATTTAAAATTTCATTTACAATAAAGAAAATCACAAGTCTGAGCTAAAGGCTGTAATGAACAGTAGCACATACATACTTTTAAACCCAATAGAAACCTTGATACGCATATACATCACAAAAATGTTTAGTACAAACTATAAATTTAAGTGAAGTATAAATTTAAGTGAAGAATGTTTTAAAGAATTTTTATCATAACACCTCCCACATGTTAAATATATATGTATCTATCCGAACCGCCAATATCAATAGGCTCACCACCTATTCCATGGTGGGACTTAAAAGTAACTGGTGAAATGTGGGAGTGTTCTACATTCCTCTGCCTATCTCTTCGGGGATTACAGGCGTGAAGTTACTTTTTTTTTAATCTATCGGAACCTGTACACAGATATGTAGGGATATTTATACAAAAATTATCTTTTACAACCAATTATAGTCCCTACAATTTAATTTTATACCTAATACTACAAACAATCAGCATTCAGTCCCTTAATCATTTGATCAATTTAATCTTTAATTGGACATAATGGCAGTTGAGAAAAAATTTCAATAATTTTGCCCTTTATGTGCACCATGAAAACCCTTATCAAACAGAAATGTAATGTTACACCTATAATCCTCAAAATGGTAGACAGAGCAATATAGTACAGGAGTGTACTATTTTCCTCGGTACTTTGATTTATTTACATTAAATATGTTCCACCATGAAAGACGGGGTGTGCCTATTATCATGCACAAATCCACTTTATATAAAGTAGAATCCCTTATAAAATGAGTTGAGGAAATATGTTAGTAGTCATACCTACCTCTAATTAATGGTTTAAGGACCAGCCCTAGTTTTCCTGTTATTGGCATTATTCATAAGTTAATTTTATATGGCATATAAAATTTAGAGCTCATTTAACGTAAGAAAATGTCTGTGAATTAATTAAAAAACTTAAATTTTTTATCTTTATAGAAAGAATTAAGAAAGGTATTTGGTTTTGTACATAATTTCTTATGGTATTTCATCCCATGTAGCATCAATATTTACGGTAACAACTTTCTCACTACATCTCGTGAAATGTATAAGGTGCTAATAAAAGTAAATTGAAACATGACTAATATGCGGACTATTTTCAAGGCATCTTGCTTGCTGACATAATTTACTAAGGCGAACGTGCGGTGGGCGACGGGTGTGTACGCGACGCCTTATATGGAACATGTGTACCTCCAAATGCGTATTGGTGAATGAAAAGTATGAAGAACAATCAAATCTTACCCTTGGTTCATATCATGTTCAGTATCGTCCAGCCATACACGCACCTGCAGAGCGTTTCCTTCCCTACACCACTGAAATATATCTTCCATTTTAACACACTACACAAAGCTCCTATTCAAAATATTTACTGATTATCTCCTATAACTATTAATGATCAGAACAGAATTAACGAAACATAAAAGAAATCGATTTTATTAAAATAAAAGATAAATAAACTGAGCCTAACTAAGGTGAGTAAAGAATCGATTGTTTTTTATCCATTGCAATTTGACTTTGACAGTTTCGCAATCACTAAAAATAAAGAATTGTTGATTATGTTTAAAAGTCAGACGGTACATGTATTGTTTTCTCTATCCCTTACAAAGAAATTTGTATTTACCGTCACTGTTTCACATGGCACGATACGATTATGTCAGTCGTGTACATAATATAGTCGGATGTATGCAGGGTTACCATTTAATCACTGTACGTACAATATAAATTGCGAGCTACATGTCGTCATTATAAAAATATAACAATTATTATAAAGCACGTTATTTTCAGCAGAATTATAATAATGAATTCCATAATAATATTTGCATTCTTTTATAGGAAGTTACTATCGATTAGGGTTCAAAAACCATGCTGGCATGCAGTTGTTCATCAACTTTTTGATGTTTGCAATGCGTTACGATGGCGGTAATACCTACCTGTAAATTACAGAGGTAACTGCAACAACCTTTCATATTATCCGATTCTTAAATTAATACGTAATTATACTGTCATTGTCATATAAAATGGTCTCAGTAATGTTTGCATACATATACATAAATACATATCTTGACGCCAGGTCCTTTACGGGATAGCCAGAGGGCACTTAAAGTTTGAATGATCCTAAATAACAAGTACCTACTGTCAGGCAGTATTTGGAAACCAACAAAATACTACTTTATGAATTAAATTTTTGGGAGTACCATATGTAATACGTAACGTCACATAATCCCCGAAGAGGTTAGCAGAGGAGTGTATTACATTCTCACGTTTCACCAATTACGATTACGATGGAATAGGTGGTCTTACCGTAACCTATTACCATACACAGTCTACATCTAGAATCCGAGCCAGTACTAGAAATTTTAAATAGAAATTCTGAGTTAATCTGATTACCCAATGTAAAAAAGCTGAAGATGGATGTTACCATTAACAATGAGCACCTCGAATTCGTGGATGAGACAGTTTTCTT
>DWFO01003106.1:0-12721 GCA_018246595.1 Mimoniades nurscia nurscia | reverse complement strand
ATGGGGTATGTTGCACACAACAAAGTTTGACAAAACAACTCTTTGAGTGCACAGAGGGTAGACGTCATTATATTTGTCATAACTGTGAAGACTCCAATCTACAAAAAGTTACTTTCCAAATATAAAATGGAAAACATTTAATTTTTCCATGTTTTGGATATTAAAATTCCTATTTTTTTAAGTTGGTTCTGATATATAGCTTAAAATAAGTGAATTGCTATGTTGTCAAAGTTATGACAAAGGTTTTATTTTTTAAAGAAGTCGATTGTGATATAGCTTTTGTAAGATTTATCTAGTTGCTGTTTTTGTACTATTTGTTGATTTGGCTGATTTAAGACTGATTGTAGTACTATAAATATTCGGTATTATTGTAAACGAAAAGAATTCTTAGATATTGCTAATAAGAAAAGTGATTGATAACCGTTTTGGTCTTTGTTGAAACCTGTCATTATCGACCCCAGGAGCTGTCACAACCGCCCCGGGCATGTGGTCGGTTGTGACATATTCTTTTTTTTTTCTAACTTGCTCCCATGAGTTATGCATGTTACATAGAAATAAAATCTAAGTATTTATACGTTGTAAAATGTACGCTTCACAATAAAAAATATAATTCGTATTGTTAACTTCAATACGAACTAAATTATTGACTGTCAAATGAAAATTGTCACAACCGTACCCAGTCTACCTACTACACAGGATTTCTTCAGAAGTAGGCAGTTCAACTCCCTTATACAGGCAACAGCCACAAATCCATATAAAAAATACCTACGCGTTTTGCTATGGTCATTCCTCTGATATCTTTTTGACTTTTCTGCCGTATCTATTGTAAATATTTCAATAAGTGTAGGTAATGTTAGATAATATAATATACTTATCTGTGATTTATTTGTGTTTTAATTTCCCATTACATTTTATACTATAAACTTTTAATTATTATTTATAGTTGTGACATACAAAGTCAAGGATTAATACGGGCATACGTACATATTAGGTATCGTCTTAGAAAATGTACGAGCGTGCACGAACCGTTACGTCATTTCGTTATAACTAATCCGACCTATTTAATAATGTGGGCGTAACTTGAGCCAAAAACATCAATGCTCGTAAATTTAATAGTCTACAGAACCGTTCATTGTGCTCCAGTTTCTTAGTTTTATTGCAACATACTAACAAGTAGCTATTTATGTAATGTGACCTACCTTACAACCTTGAAAAATAACGACATACTAATATTTATAGACAAAACAAACACTAAACTTGAATTAATTATTAAGCACATTACTATGTATTATGCTTCATAACAAAAAAAGTCACAAGTCTCCGAAACCGGCGTGCAAGTATGAAGAGAGTGATGAACGTGGACGAGGTACGACAGGTGTGTAAGAATAGAGATATTTGGCACTCTGTGCTCTTTGTCTACCCTGCAAGGGACCTGGCGTGAAGATATGTATGTATTATGCTTCATTTTTTTAAATGTCCAAAAATGTTCAATATAATAAATAGACTTTGTCGCGCATTGATGATAAATTAACTATTTTTGTTTCGTATCAATACCTACTTTTCACATGTTGCATTTATTATTTGTAAGGATTTATTAAGCAATCGTTTATTTTAATAGTTCAGTTATTTTGAAAATTGTCTTAGTATAACAAGATGTGAAATGAGTAAAACCTTACCTATCACGCACAATTGACTGTAAAATAGTGTAAATTAATAGTTTAAAAACACTCCATTATCGTCTACCAACGTGGAGTTTATGTTTGCAATCTGCCTAGCAGCACTCGGTGTATTGACGCCGACGCACGCAGCGCGCCGTGCCGCGCGAGCCCAATCCGGTTGGAATGTTGATGAAAGCGATAAATAGAGGTCGTTCACTTCCCACCATAACAAATCCAGGGGCTATAATAATAGGAATAATTTCATTTATTAAAATTGTTGAAATATTGCCATTGTAACAAGTAGTCATAGTACGGCCATTGTAGGTTTGTCTACTGTTTTATACCTATAATTCGGTTATTAGAACCGGTGCATTACAAATGTAGTTCCTAGCACTATAATTGATAAGTATTTGACCTATCGAGACACCAAAGAAGCCGTTGAATAATATTTGTAGTTTAAATTTATTTATGCACGCCTTTAGCAGTACCTAATAAATGTAATAAGATCTATAGTAGGTACACGATATATGGACTAAATATAAGTATAATAATACTAAGTGTGACAGGTTATAAAATTAATATCCCGTTCTAGGTGTTGCACGGCGTAATAATAATCACAAGGAATGCCGCCTGGGACTGCACTGGTGAATGATTATGGCTGCCTCCGCATTCATATGAAATCAATCTAGACGAGACCTAACATTCTATGAATACTGATGAAAACAAGTCGATATTTCATATAAAAGTACCGTAAACCGACTGCGTAAATCGTAAACAGTTATTGAATCCGATCCATAACTCTAATTACGAGTACAATGTTGTCATATTTATTTGTGCACTTATGACGACTGTTATTAGTAATAAGAATAAATATTTTTTTAAGTACCTACATTGATAAATTAACCTGATTGATAAATCGTTGGTCTACATTGATATATCGTTGGTCTAGTGCAAAGCCTGCGTGCTGACTGCTGAGCCGGGTTTTGGGTTTGATCCCGGGTCGAGTACTATTGGGTTTTTCAAACTTTAAATTCCTAGTAGTAGCTCGTAATATTTTCGTGTGCGCGGTGTATGGCAATAGGCTCACCACCACCACACAGGGACGAAAAAGTAAGATAAAACATGGCAGTGTAATGCACTCTTCATCTTATAAAATATAATAAAAATAAAAATCTCTTCGGGGACTACAGGTATTATGTTAAGTTAAATGTAATAAACAGTATGGTCTAAGTGTTTAGATATCTAGCCTCCTAATTCCTCATTCAAACTTACATACTTCAAAATTCCTCAATATTGATTTTTAAAATTGCATGTCACTTCTTATACCTGTTAAGAAATATATTGTGAGGAAACTTACAGACTTCAGAGTTTTCCATAGGGCTCATTCTGAATGGATACCCGTTAAAGCTGCTTTTTATAACAGGATATCTGTGTCCAACAGTAGAACAAAAAAAGGTTGACGATGGCGACAATGACTTTTTCATGATATTGTATTCACCTCTTTAGGTTTCAAAACACGGTTAATGACGTCGGGAGATATATTAACACTGCGCTATGCCAAGAAATATAAATTGCGTTGTAATAAATCTAATTTGGCTTAAACCGTGTGTTTACCAGCATTGTAACAAATTCTGCTTAAACTTGTAGGTATGTATGTACCTATATTGTTGCGATGTAAATTATCAAGTTCACATCTTACTAGTAGGTATATAACATCCTCAATTTACGGAATATTGTTGAAATAATTAGGTATACTTACTATTGTTTAACCTTCATTACATTTTGAGTATCATCAAGCAGCGAAGAATATTATTTCTATATATGTTAGTCGAAAACTTCCAAAAGTCACAGAGTTCTTTTAGTAGCAGGTATTAGGTACTATATAATAATGCTTTAAAGCAGTTTGAATCAGTGACAGCTTAGGGGTTTCAAATCTTGACGCGCCTCTTAACAAAGTGGGCGTTTTAAAGTTAAATATCATTGGCTATAGCCGTGAAGGAAAACGTGAGGAAACTTGCAAATCTTAAAATTTGAAAAAAACTAAATCTATAGGCGTGTGTGAATTTTGCCAACTCGCACTTGGCCAGTGTGGCAGACTATGGTCTTAACTCTCTCATTCTGAGAGAAGACCAGTGTTCCAACAGTGGAACGAAAAAAGGGTCGGATTTTTTTTCCTAAATTAACGGCTTGTAAGCATTTTGCTGGATTTGATTAAACACTTGGTTGAGTCAATTCTGGGGAAAGTGATTTTGAATATGATGTAGAATATTCATGTGGCTAGTGTGCGATTACTAGTGTATGTAGACGGTCCGATTAATATTTAGACGTGTGTGCGTCTTATTCAAGATCAAGGTTGTATACAATTT
Source organism: Mimoniades nurscia nurscia (assembly GCA_018246595.1). Taxonomy (NCBI): domain Eukaryota; kingdom Metazoa; phylum Arthropoda; class Insecta; order Lepidoptera; family Hesperiidae; genus Mimoniades; species Mimoniades nurscia. The sequence goes on along the minus strand of DWFO01003106.1, from coordinate 8,697 downwards.
GTCTACTGCGCAGACGGACAGCAAGCAGAGCGGAACAATGTAGAACCAGTTTCTTCCGCATTTTTCCTCAAGCCTATTAGGTTTCTTTGAAAACTAATACGATCTCACGTCTTTCAAGTTGTTATACTTAATTTAATTGATTTATACAACATTATCTTGTGAACTCGGATTTGCCATCATTGTCGAACATAAGTTAGTAACGGACAAAACTTAAACTTAGAACATGTTGACTATTTTATAACAAATGAAATTAAAATTGTACACCATTATATATTAGCTATCCGTTGCAATTTTATTTTATACATTGTTATAATCATTTAAAATAAACGGTGTTGAGATATCCAGACGGACACTTCCGGGACTACCTATATCAAAAAAAATTTTTATGTACCTATGAATCACCGTGTTATTGAGTTTTTCTGTACATACTGTGTATTATTAGGAATTAGGACCACTAAGCGCCTATAGTGTATAGAAAAGAGACCTTAACGCTTGAATGAATACATACAATACATTAATCATGCGAAGTTGTAATGTGACTGTGACCTACCTACATATAATATTTACATAGATTAATATCGCCCATATTATTGGTCCATTGAATTTTCTATCGAGGTAACTTCACTACAATAATGTAAACCTTTGTATCATCCACCACATAACTTGTAGGTATATAACACTCGTATGTACGCACTACGCACACATATATATGCTTCATTATTTTTGAATGAAAGTAATTCGAAATAAGAAATTAAGCTTTTGGTATTGTTAATAAATTTCTTTATGAACAATTGACCTCAATTGAATCAATTCACTTTTAAAATACATTTTTTCTGGAGTGGCTAACGTGCTAAACGAAACTAAAAATATAACAGATTTATTGAATATGTTTGGCACTAAATTTTAACATTAATTTCACATATCAATAGATGTAACATGTTTTTTCAAAAGTACCCTATGTATTTAGTTTAAGATATATGCATTTCTAAATGCTCAGCAATATCATAATAATCTGGAAACCTGATCCTTTGATTTACCCTAACATTCCACATTTCTTTATATGTTTGTATACATTGTATAACTGACTATGTTCATCATACGTACCTAATGTATTCATGGGTTGTTAATTGACTTGATAACGAGCATAGATTCTAGTACACTGGTAAAATAAGATACCTACACAGTGCAGGTTAACAACTTCGTAGTACAGTTCTGGGCCGAACTGCGGGCAGTTACTCATCTATTATTTTTCCTTTAGGCGCAATGAATTATTTGTAATAAAATTAATTGTACTCACTTCGGCTCACGGGGAGCAGTAATCAGCAAAATTTGAAGGCTTCTTTCATTACTACTAAACTATAAGGGGACAGGTGATTCGGATTCTTAAGAACCAAAATGTAGGTACTATTTCAGTGACTCACTAAGTCTGTTTCTTGAAAGACCTTGACCATGTGACACTGGTTGTTTCACTAACCCATTATTTAGGGTATTTCATTGATGTAGTAATTACTTGAGAGTTACTATAAACAAAATAACATTCCTTATTCCTAAATTACTAAAAGCAAATTTTACAATTAGTCAAGCAGGATTTTTAAAATAATATCTATTTTACAGACCATCGCCCCATCCATCTAATATACCTACTGACGTTCAGGTTAAATATTTGCACTGATATGGATGTATTATTACCAGATAAAAGACCATGCCACTATTTAACTTTCTTTTACATATTCCTATTTAGCCAAGACGATGCATATTAGCTTGTAATTCACCTTATAATAACAGAATTTGTAAACTATGAAATGGGCGAGGTTTGTTTTGGAATTCCTTGGAGCAGCCATTTTGAAGCTTAAGATGTACTTGAATGTACCTGTAATAGGCATGATGACCGATTTTGAAAAACTGTTCTATGATGTTTAAGTTTCTCTTCTTTGCATAAATATCTTATTGTTGTAAAAAAAAAAAGGTTTAATATATAAATATTGCCTTTGAAATTTAAAATGGCCGCTTAAACGCATCCAGGTGTCAATGTCATGGCGTCGTTAGATTACGTCACGTCTGTTTAAACTGGACGTCCACAGTAATGTTATGATTTAGGAGCAGTTATTTAATTGCTATTTCTCGTTTTAAATAATGAATTTAATAAAGTATATAAATGGTGTGTAGTTCAGCAGTGTGAAAACACGTCTTTAAGAATACCCAGCAAATTACTTGTTTAGGTTCCGCACGAGAAAACGGTACGAAATAAGTAGGTTAAACTTGAATGGACATCCATCAGCTATAACTCTTAATTGTATATATTGCTGCGAATACCATTTTAATGTAAGATTTCAATTAATTTTATAGATCCCAATATGTTGTATGTACCTTAAACTTAAAACACACATTTTTGTAAAGAGGGACACACTAGTATTTGGACTCAGGCTCCCAGAGTGAGAGGTCGAATTTCAAACCACTAGGATGACGATTATCAAACCACTAGGCTATCATATCAATGCTTTATCCATATACAGTACCATTATTTATTTGTCTTTACTTAGAACTTACGACTAATGATTTAGAAATTGCAAAATGATAATTGTGGTATATAGTTTAAAACCTAACAAAAAGCACTGTTTTCTGATTTCAGAAACAAAAGCAGTTTCATAAATACCTAGTTATGATGTTGTAACCAATTAATATGTACTGGGATGTCTGCAATTTCAACAGCAAAAAAAAAGTAACTTCACACCTGTAATCCCGGAAGAGGTAGGCAGAGGAATGTAGAACATTCCCACATTTCACCAGTTACTTTTAAGTCCCACAATGGAATAGGTGGTGAGCCTATTGCCATAACCAGGCACTTATCCAGACTCCAAGCCACTACTAGAAAATCTAAATTAGAAAATTTAGTAGTGACTGACCTGGGAATTGAACCCAGGACCTCCCGTTCGGCAGTCACACTCGCAACCAACACAACCAACGAGGCAGTTATGTTAGAATATTACAATATAAAATAATTTATTGTAGAGCTGGAGTACATCACACCAAGCATGCATATAATTTACTTTGTAATAGGCTTTTTTACAAAGATTTAGTTTAATACTGGATTAAGACTTTTTATCAGAGTGATGAATAAAACGATTTGGTATTTTGTTGTAGAAGTGTTCAGTGTGCAGTTCCCATAAAAGGGTGAGACACTTTACTTAAGAGAAAGTGCAGTATAGTCAATTTATCCTTATTTCTTGTACTATCATCTAACAATTTGTTTTCTTTTACTTTTCATTTTATGCCAAATCCACACATGACCTGGTTAAATACATAAAGAGTACTGCAGATTTTATGTATATTCGTGTTACACAGATAATATAATATATCTAATTTCAGCCAAGTTTGCTCCAAGGCAAGATGTCATGTTTTGGTGTTACTAAGTGTAATGAGATTCTCATAAGAATGGAATCGCAGTAATCGCTTGGGGCGACTCACGGCTGGCGATTCGGGCCCGCGCTAATTATGTCGTACGACGGCCAGGGACCGTTTTACAACTCATTTAACCAATAACAAGTTAGAAACAAGAGTGACACCGTAATTGACAGAGGACTTGGAAGCGACTCGTCAATTGAAAACAATTGGCGCAAAAACATTCTGGAGGCCGACGGGACGTATTGCAAAAAAAGGTGAAAAATAAAAACAAATACTATGAAGTGTTTACGAACGCAATTTCGCTCTTTGAGGGAAATTTTGAAGTTCGGACGTTACCCTGTCGAATCACGGAGCGCTCGCGCCCCGCAGCGCGCCGAGGTGATCGACGTCTTCCGAAGCTTGTCGGGTTGTAACATTATTTTTTTACATCAAACACGTTCTCGCCCCCTCATCAGTCAGCCGCCTCGGGACCAAAGGAACAAGTTCTTCATATAGCCTACTGGTATCCTTAACGCAGCTGCTGACCGCTGCAACTCCACAGTAATGGAAAAAACCAAACACAACGATATACACGCACTAACACTGTTGACATCTCACTTGGAGGCGTTTGGCGCGATGGCTTGGCGGACGTGAGCACTCGCGAAATAAAACATAGAAACCACTGAAATACGCGACGGAACCAGATTTATATACCCACCTTACTCTTAGTAATAGCGTGTGTGGCCAGCTTTACGACAGCGAAGTTTCCCGTGCCTATTGTTTTCTCTAGTTCGTAGTTACCGACGCATACCAGCTGGTCTATTGGGAAGTGTTTGCTTTTGTGTATCGCCTTAATATTGCTGGCCATTTTAATGGAAACACGGTCAAACCCACTCAGCCCCGCGTACTCGGCGAAGGATTTCGGACTACTGTTGATAGTTCTCGCGACGGGCGGCGGCGGCGCCACTGGCGCTCACGTCATTCGCTTGGGACGTACAATTGCGGATTACGAGGTTTCATTAAGAAATCCTATTATTCTGACTACAAAGATTTGACCTCGCAGCTTATTCTCCTACGAATAGCGAACAAAATTTTCTGACGCGACGTAAAAATGATCTCGGCTGTGTCAAAGTTATCACGCAACTGGCCCTTATCACTGATTCCTTATCAATAATGAAGGCTCGAGTTGTACCTCGCCAGTACTTGAAAAAAAGAACTCGATTCACAACCTTTACGCGGTGCATGTCATTTCTCTCGCTCAGGCGTATTTACACAACGTGGGAGTGAAACAGCACTATGTCGAGGGTGACGTGACGTCAGACGGCAGCGTTTACGTCATACGCGGCAATTTCAAACGAATTACAGAGTACGTCAGACGCAAATATCGATTTTCCGTTCTGCACGAAAATTTTCAGAGACATTGTGAACAAATAAGAAGTCACTCTGAACAAAGAAATTTTCAAAAAAATCTGTTGCCAATCTATGAATCGTAACGTAATGTTAAGGAAATGAATAGTTCATTGAATAGCGTTGGCCAATTCACGCGTTCAATTCATAAAACGGGGGAGACGAGGCTTCCTTCGGGTCGTTCGAATGAAACTCAACACAGGATAATGGATTCAATAGTCAATGTAAATTATATTTACTTTATTTTCGGTTAGAATTGTATGATACATTAAATATGACGCATTTTTTCATCTACACATTTTTATTATCCACAAGGCCGATGGCTGGCGTGTATTTCAGCGCCTTGTCCGCGCTACATCACGCTCCCGCTGGAATATCACCATTTTCTGAAGAATGAGTAATTGCAAAAGTTATGTACGTAAATAGAGTTTACTTTTCGACAACTGAAGACGTGGTCAAGTGTGGAATTTATTATATAGAAAAGCTAAAATATTATACGGTATAAGAAAATACGTTACTTGCAGGAGCGTTCTAGCGGTCCTAAGAGAATAGGTCGTTGGAACACTGGTGAAACGTGGGAGTGTTCTACATTTTTCTGCCTACCTCTTCGGGGATTACAGGCGTGATGTTACTTTTTTTTATAAAATATACAGGGTGGTACCATATTACAACAATAAATTTAACCTCATGAACCTATCCATCCCCAAGCCTCCAAATAAAGTTTCAATCAAGTATGTTTCTTACTTTAGACGCAGGATTGTTTCTTTCGTTTTTCAAATTTTCTACACGATTTATCTTATTAGTCCATTCTTTAGTCCATCGCAGAAAATTTATAAATCGAGACGTGCTAAAATTACAAAGTTACAAATTCGTCAAATTAAGTAAATGCATATTGTACCTTATTTTTAAGACATAAAAGTATCACACTGCGTGTGAAAAATTTGACATCGTCCATTGCATTCATTCAACGAACATTTTGTATGTGTGAAAGAGACAAAACCAGGAAGTGCTATTTCTATTTTCTTTCTTTTTGCTTGTTACGACACTGCGTTATTGCCTCTCTTATCAAACATGAGTGAACTGATGTTCACAAATGCGTTCTACTTTTTAACCCCATTATTTGTTATTTTGTTTGAAAAATATTTTTTTTTCAAATTCGTTGTTAAGCGTTTTTTAATTTTTGCAACATGTTGCAAGGAAGGAGTAGGACTTGTGTTTTCATTTATTGTCGTATAATAGTAACCGCTCTGTATATGTATTGTTTGAACTGTTCCGTTTTGTAGGGGGGTACACATAAAATGATACAAATGTATTGGATTGGAGCACAAGGTTACAGTCAAGGTCGAGCCATTCTCATAATATAATGTAGACTGAAATGTAGTGAGTCGCCGACGCGTGCTGTGCTGCTGTGTGGCGGCTGGTGGCGGCTGGCTGCGGCTGGCTGCGTCGGGGCGCCGCTGCTCGAACACGTAGGTGTCGTGTGTTCGGACGTAGATTAAGCGTATTTACGTTATAATGAAACAAGCTGTCTATTTGATCCTGGATTCCAATTCCAGGCGGGGTACTAATGAATTCATCTAGTTACAATTTGTAATAAATTCAAATTCAAATTCTTTTATTCATTATAAGGTTTCATGAATTCATGAATGTCATGTTTTAGCCATGGTACTTCGGCTTTGGGCGCCCCTCAGGCGATAGTAGACCGGGAGAAAAAAACTCCCAGCACTCTTTTAAATCACAAAATTTGAATAAAGTTAGCCATGTTGCAGTGTGGCTACAGTCCGATAATGAACACACGTGACAGCCAACGTGTGTGTTAATATCAGCCTACTGTCATCTGCTTACAACTTAGTTCTATAACTACATATAACATGGTGAGTTTAGAGACAGCCTGGTGAAACGTTTTAGGTATTCAATCCCATGCCTTTTTATCATTTAAATAGTCCTTGGTCTCGGAATTGTGGCCGTTCCTAGTTGAAACATAATTTGGGCTATGTTGATCATAGATAGTTATAGCCTTTTGTTTTATTTTTATGTACATACATATTTTCATAAATGTACTGCGATGCAAAGGTAAGTAATAAAAATTTCTTTAAATTTCTTTATATTTCTTTATAATATTCTTTATATAAAATTCTTAAGTTATAATATATTGCGTGAATAGCCTTCTTCTGTAAAATGAATATTGTCAATGTTAGCGGCATTTCCCCACAATAAGATACCGTAAGACATGAAACTGTGAAAGTAACTGAAATATACTAATCTAGCAGTGGCAATATCAGTAGGGAACGAAATTTTTTATCGCCAACCGAGTAATGTGGCGTCCCCGCTGCAAGTTGGAGTCGACGGTGATGCCAAGAAGACACCGCTGCGTCCACTACACTCAACCCTCGTCCACTCTACTGTGGCTTGACGTCACTGTGCTGAACATTCGGGAGTGAAAACTTTATACAGTTTGTCTTTTTATTGGTCTGTTGGATTTGTTAACTGTCTAAATTAAAACTAAGAAGGAAGATTACTATAGTTTAATAAGGATAGGTTGGTACAAGTTTAAAAAAAATGAATACACGCTAAATGTTTATATTAAATTACAAAATATGAGAGAACCGACTATAAAATATGAAGTGATGTAAATTCAGCTCAAATCAAATTACTCAAAGCACGGGCTGCACTTGCATGTGTGATTGTTGATGAAAGACATTTAGCAGCGTTTTCATACTTCTTCAAGTCGTAGAGATGTTTGGGCTCAAATTCCACATATTATTATGTTAATATGTGACTTGAATCTGCATTTACAACTTGTTTTTCTTGTCGTGTTCATACCATTGTTTCATTTTATAGTAATTTATTCAGGTTTAAACTAATTTATTATCAAAAAGACCAAAATTGTCACTTACATGAGAATTTTTTTACAAATAAAACAGTTCGGCACCGCACTAGTTGAAAACAAAAACGTTATTACATTATTCTTTGCTTCAAAGTTAATATCTCTCACATTTTTTTTCTAGTGGCCTGTGTAATTGCTACAGTAGTATATAGTTTACGGGTGACGCCACCTATATCTACAGTGCCAGCTTGGAAGGACGTAACAGGTTTCTTTGAGTTTTGTGGCATAGTCGTATTCAGTATGGAAGGCGTTGGAGTATCCTTGCCTATAGAAAACAACATGAAAGATCCTAAGCAATTCCCGAAGGTTTTATGCACTGGTATGTAATATTATTGACTAAATACGACTATACGTTAAAACGATGGATACATCCTGATATAGAATTAGTAAGAGTACTAATACGAGTACGCATTAGATACAGATGTGAAAACGATGACGTCGCTTTTGAAATTAAAAGCTTTCAATTTAATCAAATGTATATATACAATTACAAATGCCAGGTTTAATTGAATGGTACTTTTATCGAAACATACTTTAAGCGCAGGCTATTTCTAATTAACAGAACTAAGACAACCGTCACAGACTATGCATTTTATTTATAAAATAGAAATCTTCTGACTGGCGGAGAATGCTTTCAGCATGAAGTCCGCCTTTTTAGTCGTTTACTATTTTGTAAAGTGTAAATAAAGAATAAATAAATAAATCTCTACAGTAATTGAAAAATTTAAAAAAATTGGAACATTTAAAAAACGTAACATCATGTTTATTATCCCCGAAGAAGCAAGCAGAGGAGTGTCTCGCTACCCGCGGTGGTCAAATCCATGGTTGGTAGCGGGGAGTCGTGGCGGGCGGTATCCCTCTTCTGCGAGGACGTGATGTTGCAGAAAAGGGAAGCCGAGAGGGCTAGGGAGGCAGCAGAGACGGTCGCTCGTCCACGCAGGACGGCCGGCCGCAGACGGCATGCGCAAGACCGTCGTCTGCCTCCTTAGGGGACCTGCGGCGGTGGGCGACACGGGCCGTCG
>DWFO01003105.1:0-12722 GCA_018246595.1 Mimoniades nurscia nurscia | reverse complement strand
AGATTTGCTCCGTTTCTCAACCGCTATATGTACTAGATATTAGTGGAAACTTTACTGATGTGTGTACTGATTTTATTGTTCTTTTATAATACTGTGTCTATTTCCCAAATAAATAAATAAATAAAAAATAGATGTGACGTATCAAACCTATAGAAAATAATCTATTTTTTTTAATCAACTGCCACTCAGAATGCTGAATGAAAACATATGTTGTAGTTAGAGATATACATCTCGTTGGAAGCGAATTAACAGACCAACTGATGTTAATTACTACCTATTTGCAGTCCTTACAAAAATATACTCAATTTAAAAAATCCTACCACACCTATAAATCACTCCATTGTTATACTGCTGTTAAAGGGACAAAATATAAGCAACGATGGTGGATGCAAAAGCGAATTTCGAATAGGATATACAAACACGTATATTTACGTTATAATTTTACAAATGAGATCTCATTCGAAATTCAATCACATCGAAGACATCTTAAAAAATGGGTACATTCCTTTAACAGTCCAATGACTAATGAATTAAGAAGACCAAAGAAGACTGCTAGAACTATAGCAGGTGGAAATACGTATTGTGTGCTTACCCCTAAGGATAATAGACATGACAATATTATGTTATCGTCAGTTCATTAAAAAGCTCGCAGCGCTCCCAGGCGAGCACTTGCTATTTCTACTGGCGTTACTCACGAGCGGCCGGCCTTGGACGGTAATTGCAATAAATAGAATAAACTCTATAGCTTTCAAATTGTTCTGGGATATCGGGGGCGATTGGAGCCCACCGCGGCTTGTTACTTCCCGGCGAATTTATTTCCAGATCGTTCACTCGCACATCGCAATTTTTCATACAGCAATTGAATGTTGCATCTACGTATATATCGTTTATCGACTCCAAATGTATTGTATTTATGTTTATTTTTTACGATTCCAGATTTTACGTTGAACAGTTATTGCCATGGATTGGTGTATAGCACCTTTGGTTTAATTTATTATTGAACAGTTTTTTTTTTGTCGATTTTGGTTCATAGCTTTAATCTTTCTTACGTCAATGGAAGTGTTTTATTTCTATGGTTCAGTTAATCAATCGGCAACTCCAATTTCAAAACGCATATACCGACATGCCCATTATTATACCTTGGCCAGCGTGGCTGACTATGGTCTTATCCCTCTCATTCTGAGTTGGGATACGTGTCCCAACAGTGGACCGATAAAACGGTCAGAGACAAAAACTCATACTTATGTTCAAATATCTTCGTTTTATGAATTTAACACATGAGTCATGTTTACAGTCTTGTAGACACAATTCGACAATTGTTCCATATACAGTCTCACAGAGGCGCACCGTTTCGCATATATCGGCCAAGGTTACCGAACAAGTTGTTCCATCTGCTTACTCTACGTGACAATACGTTCGTAAAAAGTATATGAAAAAATATATAGCTCTACATTCATGTATTATTGCTTAAGTTTTGTTCACTTTTTTTTAAGACAATTATTTACAATATAATGTACTATTATGTATTCTACATACTTTTAGCACTAAGCAAGCCCTTGATACCTTGATGCCAAGCCAAATGATACCAAAAAGCAATTAAAGTTCTGTAAGTCTGTGTCGGGGCGGAGAAAGATTTCATCGAACCCATGCCGGGATACCAAGGAGTCGTAAGAGGCGAGTAAGGTCACTCATAATTTATAAAAAATCTCTCCTCTCATCAGCTCAAGGAATCATATTGAATAAACATGTATTCTAGAACTTCGTGACACCAACATAGGAATGAGATTATCGTAGCGTTCGGTCACTTGGACACCAATATTAATCTGTATATATGTATGTATTTTTGTGTGTGTTATAGACATTCCTATGTGAATAGTTACATAATTTGTATGTGTGCGTGTGTAAATTTGTAACTGTAACAGTATATTTGTGTCATAAGTTTGAAAATGGCATCTTCATTTCTTCAGAATCCGTTACGCTGTACGAGGAGACTGTCGCCATGAAAGTCATCCCACATCGTAGTAATTTAAAGTGTTCATAAATAGTTACTAAAAAACAAAAATTTTGAGCTTTTTAAGGTAAAAGACTCAGAGACAAGAGACTAAGTTAACCATTTTACGCAGTGATTTTTTTAAATATTATCTCACCAAGAAAAGTAGTCGAAATATTCACCTCTAGTCTTCATACTTCGAATGTTGAAATATTGAATTGAAATTATAGTCTAAAACCTGTAATCTCCAATCAGTCTCGGCCATTGTACGAGCTCCATAATCGTTGCTATCAAGGGATTCTAAGTATCAAATAATCTCTACAGAGCTATTACATCGCGTGAAGTAAAGACATTTGTAATGTAGCAATTTCAACATTTACGCTACAAACATCACGACTGTATTATCCCGAGGAGGTAAGCAGAGGAGTATAGCACTACAATATATCAATAGTTACGTTATCAAGCGCGGGGAGGGAAATTGCCGTAAATACGTCTACACGTACTCGTATGTACCTACGTTTATTCACGTGTAATATATACATATGTTTCATTGAACAATTCAGTATTTGTTAATGAAAATCCTATTGAAGTACTCGTGAAAGGATGGACCTTCAATAAAACTCTGGTTGTTTATAGATGTATTTTTACTATTACTATACCGTCACGCCGTACCCCTTCTGGGTTAGCAGAGAACACAGAGTTTTGAGTTGCTCACTCTCTTCTTACCTCAGGAGTAACTAATTTATACCGTACATGACCGTATGTCAACATGTCAATGGAACTTAATAGTCCAATTAAATAAACGAGTACTGAGTATTACTCATGTATGTGTGTAAAATTTATATGCGACACGTGACGTCATTGGATTCGAAAAATGACGTCATACAAATGTCACAAATGTTGACGAAGCGTGTAAGGTCTGTAAGGATAACGATATTTAGCAATCGGCGTTCAAAAAAAAGTAACATCACCCCTATACCACCTGTAGAGGTTGGTAGAGGAATGTAATACGCTCCCACGTTTTTACCAATTACATTTACGTCTCACTATGAGATAGGTGGTATGCCTATTGCTACACACCGGGGAAAAAATCCAGTAGTGCCCGATCCGGAATTTGAACCCATGGCCTCCTGATCGGCAGTCGCGCTTGTCACCAACTCGACCTACAAAGCAGTCACTCGGTCCATTACGGTAGGCAGAGAGAAATAATAATGACATACGACCGGTATATATGTAGAAAACGGTGACCATAGCGAATTTATGCGCCAGGTTACTCACCCGTGAACTCGTGTAAGACAACTGCAAATAAAAAAAACTAAATATCTTATACGAGACAGATACTTCAGGTTCTGTGTAAATTCAAGTGTTCACGTTGCCTACAACTTTTGTCTATACTTATTATTTGTGATTGTGAATTATTTGTGCGTCGGTCCAGTGGCTAGTGAACCTAATATCCTTACCGCGGGTTCGATTACCACTAAATGTTTGTGTTACGAAGACACAAATATTTGCATCATGAGCGCAGTGGACGACTAATGTGAGATAAACAAATATGGGTGTAGATATACATATATAAAAGGTATCTATAAGTTTATCTGAGTAAAAGTGATAAGGCTATTTTCAATATTTTATATCGCAAATATTTTTTATTTCAAATTTTACTCAAGATATACGAGTAGAACCGGCTCAAAAGCTCATCTGTATCATGAGACACAATATAACTGGTTAAAAGTTCAATACTGCGATTCTCTGCCTACCCTTCGGGAAAATACAACCCTGAAGCGTGATATCGTGTTACGTTACGTCGTACGAAGCCGGCGGCGAAGTTACGCACATACGAATATGATCATGCATCTCATCAAAACTGCGGTTTCCCCATTACCATGGTAATAAAGCTGTGTTTACATAATACGCTTACAGAATATATTAATGTTAAACCACACAATTATGCACTTGAATAGCTAACGCGATACGCTCGCGACGATTAATGTCCGAATCGCTGACAGAGTGCAATCATTTCACTTGGGTACTATGTGTTGGAAATGTGTCATATTTCACTACTACAAGACAATACAAATGTATATAAATGAATTAATGATATAATAAAATTTAACAAATAATAAAATATAACAAATAAATGCTTCGAACGTACGAGCGAACTTGTGAAGATGTAATTCGAAAAGGCAGTTCACACACGACGCTGTTAAAAAAACGTAACATCACGCCTGTAATCTCCGAAGAGTTAGGCAGAGGATTGTAGTACACTCCTACGTTTCACGAGTTATGTTTACGTCCCACTGTGGAATAGGTGGTGAGCCTATTGCCACATATCCAGACTACGATCCACTACTGGAAAATCTCAATAGCGTTTAATTAATAACAGAGTATAATAAAAGTTGCGGCTTGAGAATGAATGCAAATATAGGTAATGTTATAAAAGCAAGCCCCTTATGCATTTTTGTTTTACGAATTAGTTTCTACTAAACAGAATACCGCAAAACCTTTGTCAACTGTTGGTCACGGATCTTATAATGCGAAGGCTAATTCCATAATCTAGAACACTGACAAAGTTCGTGTTGGTAGATTTCACACTTGTTAGGGACGATTATGCGAAATCCACTTTGTGACCACGTTTTCATAGAATGCTATCATACGACGCGGGAAAATAACGCAGCGTGTTTGTACCGGCGTTCGACCGCCGCGTGTGGATCGCCCCAAGCTTAACGTTAAGGTCGATCAGGTGCCTTGTTTGCACAGATGCGCTGCAGGTAAACATAACCCAGTTCTGTGCAGTCATCGACATTGGATCTACAAACTGTACAAATTGTGGCGAATCGTCGCATTCACTATGAACGGTCTTCAAATATCTGCAAACGGCTTGTACAATAAGGCCTTCATGCAAATGACGAGCTTGCGCTAGTAACGCTGTAGGAAATTTGCAATACCTATTTTGTTTCATGTTTTGTCAAAACGATTCAGTTTTCACTAATGTCGTCATACCAACTACAATCTATATTTCTTTGGATATTTAAATCTCTGTATCGATAAAGAAATGTATATTGTATACCCGTATTATATAGTGTCGTAATTAAACGATAGATTTAAATAGATAGAGCCTAAACCAATAAAGATTGTCGGAATTAAGTTTACTACAGTACTTTTTTGGCAACTCATCCCTTAGTACAATATAACAGGGACAATTTTAAAATGGATGTTCGTTTCTTTTTAAAGTAAAGAAATGTATTAAATTTAAAGAAACCCTCCAGGACATAGCGATGATCACCATCCGCCAGTATTTAAAAAAACGACCTAACACCTCTGAAATAATAAAACAGGTCGTTCACACTAATTTCAAACTACGAACACCTTACTAGCGCATAAAACTCGTTACAATCGAATCAAAACACCATAAAAATATATCACTAGATGTGCATCTCGTTCTGTTGTCATAGATTTGTATTTTCCATTGCACGCGGCCGTGTTTGTTTCAGTCTTCGTAGTTCAGTTCGATTCTTAGTAGTTGGCAAGCGGCGGTCGGTGGTCTATAAAATTAATTGGTGATTATTTTCGTAAATAAGGTCAAGTGCCTCCAATAATTCGGCGGGGACTTCAAATGATTATTGATGAGGATTATTGACTATTATTGGACTGTTATATGTTATAATATCTTACATTCTGTTTGTGTTATACAAGCACGGCATATATTATTATTATAAAGTGACGCCACGTCTCTTATCGGGTAGGTAGAGAACACCGAATGTCAAATACCGTGATCCCCATAAAACAGACATGCTTCTTCTATATTCATTAGACTCTTTTGGACTCACCCAGCAGCCAATACGCACTCTAAGTGGTCGGGATAGATGAGTCTTGATCTCTCACGGCATTTCCATCTATTAACATTCGCATAGTTCATCTATTGTCATTATTTCATCTACCATTCTTTCTATACGCTCTAACCATGTGCTTCAAAATAAATATTTATTAATCGCCTTCTTCACAGCCAAACCGGCGCGCAATCACTGGTAAAAGGGTGCAGTTGTCATTTTAATACTCAAGCAACACCTCGATAGGGCAATGATGCAACATTATCTTGTCGAATTTTTTAAATTTAGAACTAATCCATGTGTATGTGGTAGACATTTATGGAAAAACAAGCATACCATGCCACAGCTAACGCTTTTCTAGCAGCCAAGGATCTGTGATTTAAATATAATCAATAAAAATATTTCGCTATATTTGTATGAATGTGTGAATATACATACGTGTGACAAAATGCGGTCTTGTTGTAAAAGAACGATCCCAATCACACGAATATTAGACTGTAAAAAAGTATACTAGACTTGTCTCCTACGTTTAAAAATGGAATACCCATTCTGATCCATTTCTTTATTTTTAAACAAATCAATAGCGATCTGATTCATACGAACTGGATCACGAAAGTCCGGGACGGTGCCCATGACGCAACCTCCTTGGGTTGCACATTGATTTAAAGAAGTGCTATTAATGTGTTGATGAAATCTTTCGTTTGTTATAAACTCGACGCGAATTCGTTCGTTGCTAGGAATAATTCGACCACTTTCAGTGTTGCCAAATGTTTTCGGACTCTATTTGATAGGTTATTTTTTTCGTTTTAGGACATTTATGCTTTAGTATTTATTTGTATCCTAAATTTCTTTATGCGTGATTTACGTCTTTATACGTGATCTGTCTTAACTATTTTGAATTGAAATATTAATTTCTCACAATACAGTATACTTACCTTAAAATATTGTCCAGCAAACACATACATAAATATACATTTTGTTTGGATAAGCGAAGCAAAACTAAGCGTGGAAAGACTGATGGCTGGAATCAGGCCATAAAGTATATTTATATTTATTTACAGATTTAATAATAAAAATTATAATATTGGCATATATGAGTATTGTACATGACACAAATAATTACACACATCACAGTTAGCCAGTTATGATTTCAATCGAAAATAACTATACTTGTATTTAACGTAAAATAAAGTAACATCACGCCTGTAATTCTCGACGAGTTAGGCAGGGGATGCAGAGGAGTGTAGTACACTCGCAGTTTCCAGTTATTTTTTTTATATTTTAATATTTATAACCAAAACAATAAGCAGTATACAATGTTGGCTTGAAATGTATTTAGCGTTTGAGCGAATGTATTTGTTTTAAACATTAAGTTACATAGAAATGTAATTCCGTGTAATAAGATTTTCACATCACATATCAATTATGTTTAATTTAAAAAATCCTGTTAAATAATACACTGCGATCTATAGAACATTGCATATAACATATTAGTGATATATTTTTGTGTTCCAAGCGCCTCATTTTTATTCGGGACACAAGCAAGGAATAACATGAAAGAAATTAGAATTAAAATTTGAATGAACAACGAGAGATGGCTTCGAATCGATATAATCAGAATGTTAATAGTTTGGACTGACGAGTATTTCGTGCGTTGAATAGAATTCATGTCTTTAGTGACATGCATTAGGACATGGGACGTTCTGACTTAGTCATCCAGACTAGACGCGTTCATTAATACGCTATGCTATGCACTAATAGCGTCTGACCTCGCACCTTCATATATGTATAACATTAAATAATAATATTAGTAATTTATTTACGTTACATAATAAAACGTAATACACCGAAAAAAGCGCTTGAAAGCGTTAGCGTTAGATTTTGGTCTATATTATATTTTGGCTATTTTAAATATAGAACAGAATATTTTTCGATTTAATTCACTATTTTGCCCGATGTCCTGAGTTATTATTTCTATTATTGTAATATAAACGCAATATCACGCCTGTAATCCCCGGAGTGGTCAGCAGAGAAGTGTAATATACTCCCACGTTTCACCTATTGAGGTATTATTATTGGTATTTCTAAAATATAGCCAATGTAAGCCGCCTAGTATTTTCAACTGACGTGTCAAACGGGGCGACTTATCTAGGACGTCGGGACAAAACTTATCCAACCATTGCGATATTATATGAGCATAATATTTTATTGTTAGTCATTAATGCACAAATACACGCGACTGGTACATTTTATTAGAGACTCAAACACACCTATGAAATTGATTAGCTTTAGTATTGAGCTAAACGGCTCTGTTAATACGCTGTGGAGAATATTTAGAATAGCGTTACCGCCGTTGTCACTTTTATAGCTTTAAATAATCCGTAAAGTGTAACATCTGAATATTATGTAAGATAGTCAAATTATATATAACTTTATATTACAGTTACTGTAACTGAATGTGTAACTGAATAAAAGGTACGATAAATATTTTTTTTTAAATACTCTTTTTATTTCCAAAACTAACAAATAATCACTAAATTTAAATCCCATGCCAATATAAAATTATATTCAAACATTTAAAACCTCGTCAAACATTAGTTATAAATTCTAAATAAAGAAGAAACAACCCATATCTAATTTTATCATTACAACTTATCAAATAACACCACATCTTAGCGTTCCGCACGCTACCCGCACAAATTCCTTTCCATTTCTGAACACAAACACTAATTGTAATGTCATTTTTTTCACGACAATTACAAAGGCTGTAGCCGAGCACATAAAATGATAAAATACAGTTTAATAAAAAAAATAACACTTTCTGTTCTTTACATGCAAGAACAATTACACTGCGTTTTGATTACTTTAATTGTTATATTGTCACGCCAGCACCCTCACGGGGTGGGCAAATAGCGAGATCGTGATGCTTCACACACGCGCACCGGCTTCGGAGACTTCTGACACCAAGATCGTATATAAATGCTTTAAGGGGAATAAATAATAGAACGTTGCTAACGCATCGATAACACCTCAAATAATATTTCTTTTATCAAACTAATAATATCCCTTTGTATATCGAGCTGGGTTCGCTTCCCAGAATCTAGTCAGCTATTGGCTTGTATTCGTGTGCGTCCGTCGCGTCGCGTCGTCTATTTTATTTGAACTATTGTGACACCGCTGTAATAAAGTTGTCACAAATAATGAATTTACTGCTTTATAACATTTTTATCGTCGAAGCCTAACCTGTCTCAGTCTACTGCCGTAATAGACCTAATGCCTAATCGAACCAACGAACCCCTGCGCATCAGTCAGGCTCATTAACCGCTGCATCAACGGGCCCGTCTTAATGAGAGGATTATATCGAAATGAGAGATATAATATGCAAGTACTGATGTAATAAGCATTACTCAGTGTTACATAATCTCATATATTCGTAGTTATTCTTGTTGCATATTATAAACGGGCGACATCGGATCTACGGTGAGCGTGAGCCACAAATCATGGGAGGTAGCGGAATCAATTTAAAACCACTTACAAAACGTAATTGTTGCTGAATTAATTACTCGATATCAGGTCGCGTGCAAAGCTCATTGAAAAATGTCTAAAAATATTACATACAACTTGTTGGAATAATTTTTATCATTAACAAATTTTCAAAAGTTTTCTGTATTCTGCCATATATGCCAGGTTAAACTGGTCAATAAAGGTATATTTATTTATTATTGTATGGAAATTAAAATAGCGTTATTGGTATATATAATAATATCAACATCGTTAGTAATCAGTATGAGTGATTTATACCATTTGAGTGATATTTAAATAAAATACCAGGAATTCTTCAATTGTTTGGCGAGTATAATTTGCAAATGTGTTCGTTTACACCACACCTGTTCCTAGAACAGACACGGAGCGTGCCAGTGATATTGAGAGACTGGCATTGGCTGACGTGTTTGAATTCTAGCTGATACTGATAATAGTTCCCAATTATTTATTGGTTAACGACCCATTTGGCACACTCTTATGTGTCGCGATGATCAGCTCACGTTTAGTCATTAGAAATGTTTCTAAAATGTTGACCTCGTCAATGGAGTTAAAACTTAAAATGTTTTAGTCTTTTATATTTGTAACACTTCTTTTTCGGTGGGTTAGTCAAGAATCCATTTTTATTCTGGTTGACAGCAACTTTATTTTCCCGCGTCAACAAATGTCACTGCCAATATGACAGTTGTTGAATAATTTCTCTAATTTCAAATATTGCTACTATCTTCGATACGTGTTGCCTAAGCGGTCGTTACCTCTTTGGACGTTTTGGTTGCAAGCGCGACTGCCGATTAGGAGATCCTGGGCTCTAATCCCGGGTCGGGCAATATCAGGTTTTTCTAACTTAGATTTTCTAGTAGGTCGGTCGGTCGGAGTCTGGATATGTGCCTGGTGTATGACAATAGGCACACCATCTATTCCATAGTGAAACGTAAACGTAACTGGTGAAACGTGTATTACAATCCTCTGCCCACCTCTTCGGGTATTACAGGCGTGATTTTGCGAAATCTTCAATACTTGCATACATATTTTACATCAAAATATAGATTATTTATTAATATAATATGGCTGTAATCTAACAATAGAGTTGAGTCTTTACTATTTCCAAGATATTCGTATTTCAGTTAGTATTTTCTCTCCAATTGCATCCAGTATCTTTTATACTATGCATGCGATAAACCTGACATTTCCGACTATACATTGAGTTTAATTTAAAAATAATGATTTAAAAGTTTTTAAGTTGATAGACGCTTTTTGAAATTAAAAGGGCTAGTAGAATCTAACTGTATAAAAACGAAATCAACTGCTAACGAAAAGAATTTATACCTATGAGAGTGATAATGAGTATTAATGCAAAATACGCCTCTCACACAAGGTCGTCGCGATCGGTTAGCTATTAGCTTATAGCTTAGTGATAGCTATATAGCTTAGTGATTTGAAATTCTGCCTCTTATTCCAGGTGTCCTATGTTCAAATCAAACATAATTGTATATTGTACACCTTAAGGTTTACAAAAAAAATTAAGAGGCATATAAAGGCAGCCAATCCGCACTTGACCAGCGTGGTACACTATGGCCGTGGCCCAGATATTCTGAGAAGAGAACCGTGTCTAACAGTGGAACGATAAGAGTTGTTAATTTTTTTTTTCGAAAAACGAACACTTCATTGTGATAGCAGTTATTTCCGAAATGGCCGCACATACGTGCTCGTGGCTCCACTGAACAGAAATATAACGTACATTAAGCGATCAAATTTAGACGGCAATTAATTTTAGTGGAGATCATGTAATGGGGCTCCCGTGTCGGTCATTACCTCAATGATTTATGACTCTCGAGCCTATAACCACTATAATTTATCTCAATTCATAAAATAGGCCTTTTAAAGTTAACACTACGGTATTCATCTTGTGATAAATGAACGCATTCATCGCTTTCCGTACGCAACGTTGCAAATATTACCGCCAGATCATATTTGTCGTATATGTTTGTGTTTATGGACATTTACTGCTTTTACTTTATTTTAGTTGTTACTTTACTTACTTTAGTTTACTTGATCTTTGCTTTACTTTAATAAAATGACTAAAAGAAAAAAATATTAGATTCAATAACATTAAAACTTTGTTTAAAATTTATGTAATAAACTAACTTCTAAACATTTATTAAAAACCTTTGAATTAGTAATGATAGCCACATTTTTACTATAATATTTTGATGCCAGATAATACTCAAAAATGTTGTTCCAATGAAATACTGCATAGAAAAAACCTTGTTCCGTCGATTTTTCAAAATACATTGTAATTGGATGTTAATTAATCACTGAAATGGACAGGATTCGTGGAATATTTTTAATTGACCCGCTATTTTAACTCGCCAGTCGGCAATGACGCGCCATAAAAAGCTTTCGTGAACTTGAAAGAAACTCGTTTGAAGTCGACAAATTGTAAATTATAGCCATTTGCCTTTTTTGCAGTTCATTCATGGCATTTTCTGTCTGTTATAAAATACCTCCATTGTTTTTAGTATAAACAGATAATTAAGTTGACACTTGGCTCCTACTTTACGCAACTTAATTATTTATTTAAAAAAGTTGCACATTATAAAAAAAATTGAAAGTATAGATTAAAGGGTGAAATAACAATAAAAAACTACCTAAGAACAGGAATATTCCGTATTCCCAACATCTATAAATTCTCATCGTGCCCCTCGACACCAAAAGAGGGCAAACTTAAGTTATTATCTTGACAAGGACCGCTCTGAGCGACAGATATTACAATATACAACAAAGATAGACAATCAGAATTGGAATTTTAGTTGAGACACAAAGGGACAATGTCAAAACATGTCTTTCAAACAACGTTTTGGACACCTGTTGAAATGTGAATAGTCGTTTATTAATGCCTACGACAAAATACGGAGGTATGTAGTGAAAAATAGCGATGCAGTAAACAACTAAGAATGCTACGAATTATCTGCGTCTAGTTTATTCTGGACACTTTCACTTAGTATGATTGATTTATTGTTGAGGAATGTGCCAAACGCCACGCGCGCGGTGGATAATTATAGAAAATCGCTTGCTTTGTTGTGACATTATAGAAGAAGAGAATTAATGCGTACATCATCTTCATTTATTATGAGAGCTTCTAATCGTAACAAACGTAATTTCACGCCTGTAATCCACGAAGAGGTAGGCAAGAGAGTGTAATACACTTCCACGTTTCACCATTTACGTTGAAGTCCTACTATAGAATAGGTGGCGAGTCTAAAGCCGGCACAAATCCTTATCTTTATGTTTTTTTTTTGCGCCCAGACAAATGCGGAAAAGGGCTACCCTCCATACGGAAGGAAGGTGGTGACGCTCTAAGCATA
>DWFO01003104.1:0-12723 GCA_018246595.1 Mimoniades nurscia nurscia | reverse complement strand
GCGAAGCATTTTCCGAAGCGGTGGTAGTTTCATCTTGACGTACAAAAAGTGTTGTAATGAACCAATTTTGAATAAATTTGAATTTGAATTTGAATTTATGCTTGATACAATTAACTATCTTAAGCACACATCGTACGGCCGAGCCGGAAATAATCCTGATGCCAATCTCAAATCTTGGTACCCCTTATAGTTTATCTCTCTGAGGTTCACCGGTTCTCAAGAACTCGAGAGATTATGTATTCCGTCAGTCGCAAGGACGAAATATTTTAAAGACAAAGCCGTCGACATTGGCAACTGATCCGTGTCTATGCCAGGCCGCATTGGAACAGCTTGGTGGAGTATACCGTAAGCCTCCGATATTTGCGTGAGACGCAAAGATAATTATATCCAAAGATGTATAAAGCTTTTAAAAAAGCGCACCTAATAAACCTATGTTTATATTATTATTACAGTTTCAATTCTATTTGTTTCCATTTCTGTCTTTATTGCTATTATAAATGTATTTTGCTTGGCAAACGTATTAAACACTATTTTGTGATATCCACTTAATATGGAATCGTATATCATATTTTTTTAACTTATGAATTTGCAATAAATAATAAATATTAACAGCCTAGACAGTATTTCATTGCAAAATGTTTTTTTATTTCACGTTTAGAACGCAACGAAGATTAATAGCACAGCGCCACACGTAAAACTTCAACGATGGTCGAGGTTTTTACACCTAAACAAATATTATAGTTTGCCGACTGGCGCCTGTAATTTGATAGCCAATTGACTAACTTTGTTTAACACTGACCACATTACGAGGCAAGTACATATATGTCACAGTGTTATATGAACTTGAAACAACACACAGAATACTATACATATGTATGTTGTTAGGCTGAAAAAAATAAGCACCTACTGATTCAGTTCTCAGCCGGCCCATTGAAAAGCCTTGAAAAATTCCATCATTGCCCTTCAATACCAACATACGCATCGATCAAACGCTTAGTCGAACGAGAGGACTCCAATCGCAATCGTTGTAAATATCAAAACGGGCATCGACAGGCATACGAATACAGGTACAAATTACAGGGGCCCCGATCACTCGAGATGGTGGTCGGCGATAACGCGACATCGTCACTATAAAGACATAATTTAGTCAGCGCCCAACAAAAAGTACCATCAGACAGAACTAGATGAACGATGTTGCCTCCGCGTTTTAATTAACGATAGCGACTCGCGATTGAAACGTCCTGTGCGGAAAAAGATACAGAGATTAGTTTTATTTTACCATTTGATGACCCTACGGTTTGCTTCGCCGATAATATACGGCCCTGAACTATACGTTCGTTAGTTAACATATGTAATCGTTTTGGCACCTGTTTTATTAACTAATTTAGGCTAAGCGGAAGTTTTTCGAATTTTTGACCGGTGGTGTCATGCCTAGCAAGCCGTACGTTTTTTTTTCATCCTAGTAATATTACTGTAGATCTCAAGGTTTGTATGTTCCACGAAAGCGGAAAGCATAATTCAAACTAGTGAATATTGTCGGTCCAGTAAAAGGGTTCAATACTATAGGTATATTATGTGGACCAAATGAAGCGTCCCAACTTCCTGTGTACCTCATCTGAGGCGTATTTGCAACCCGGAAACGTCTTTGTTACGTGCGAAAAGGAAAGGGTAAATCCGAAGATACATCTTAAGTAAACTTACTTTCACGCATTTTAAGTTACTAAAAGTATATTCAATGTTGAATATTTGGATATATTTGTTACAAATTCTTGATTATTGTTCGGGAATAGTTTAATAACTTTTAGGCATAATATAATTAAATAATGTCAAACTTAGAATCTAATATAAATGTATTGTATTCAGCCTAATTTCGAAAAGATTTATAACAGCTATTAGATCATAAAACTAGTTTCTCAACAGAATCCTTGCGGGATACTGGCGCCCACCCATAGGTGTGGACAGCGCGGCGAGATAAGATTTAGCGTCCCATGCAACTGACATTAATTCAACTAAAAACGTGTTATTTGTTCGGTGGTACAAACAAGCCGATACAAATTATAAAACCCCGAAAGCCCCAACTCAATGTCCGAACTTTATAACGTAAGACGAACACTGAAAAATGAGCCAAATAATAAATTAATTACGATACATCAGTGGCTATTGATAAATACAGTTTTGGAGCCCTGAAGTAGCTTTGTTTTATTTAATATTGTTAATTATTCTAATGGAATTAATTTACACTAAATCTATATTTATATTTAATTTATAATTTATTTCGCTTATTGTTTCGGGGTACAATAAGAACACATTTCCCGACCTCATGCTGGGATACAAAATGTCGTAAGAGGCGACTAATCTCGACGCTGGCAGATCGCGGTTTGGTGCGGTGTGCGTAGATACAGCTGCGTGCCCTGACTGCCTATGGGCAGAAGCGTAGGCTATAAGAGAAACTATGGTCTGCGATCCCCAACCCGCGCGCCCAGCGTGGGGATAATGGGCATAACCCCTCAGGGGAGGCCTGTGTCCAGCAGTGGACTGCAATAGACTGGTGATGATGATGATGATGACGATGAACTAATTATATAGAATTATTTGTAATGTGCAAGTGACATGGTTTTATCATGACATCTTTAGAAAACTTCAAATACTACGAGACGAAAATTACAATTATTAATATTATAAAATGTTGCAGCTTGAAACTGTTTCATTACGCTAAACGTCTAATATTTTTACTTCATTAGCAGGTTCACTGAGTTTATGCGACTACTATTTTACGACCAGTAATATTTTCAATTCATACACTGCATCCTAATTTACAAGGTGGCCTGTAATGACTGCCTTGGTGTACACACCCGAGAAATTAAAACCAGTCTTGATGCATTCAAAATAAACAAATAATTCGTTCACATCAAATGAAAGGGGAACGCTCTGCCGTCGAAGACAGCTCTTGTAAATCTATCTTCGATAGCAATCTTGATGTACGAACGGATGCAAAACGGGATCCTCTGGGTCCATCGCTGTTTGATTTAAGGAAACGTAACATGCCTGTCGAAATCGCGTAAGTATCTCAAGGAGTATCCAAATGATTTCAAATCCTACTGTTTATCTACGCCTCATCTCAATTGTTTAGTTTAAATGATTGATTAAACTCATGGAAATGTATCGAATTCCTCAGTCTTAGTTATTTAAGTAAAAGGAACTTTCCGGATAACACGTTTGACACAGTTAAAAAAAACTGTGCTCTGAATCATTCATCTTGATATATTAAAATTATCTATATTAATCTAATTTTAGCTAAACTATCTGAAATAGATATTTATCATATTGGGCAACGATTCTCGCCTCATAAATAAACAGACTGCACGGGGTTTCGGAATGTAAGGGATAAAATTTATTGAGGTCTAACGCAAACAAGGGCAATGTCCCACTGGGACACTCCGTGGGCTCTATCTCGTAATGCAAATTATCCGCTGTATCTATGCCGGGAAGATTGTGAATGGATAAATAAAAACCTTTTAATAAATTTTCATTCAAGATCATTTTAAGTATTGACTATGTACAGACAATCGAATATGATTAAATTATTTTCTTCAGAGAAACTGTACACCTATGTGTATAATATTCGTCCGTCATAATGCGGCGCGTGAGCGTTGCAAGTTTCTCTTAACGCACAAGAACTACGTGTAATGTGTTGGCGACTAATATATTATTTTGGCGCGTACGTTAACGACCGACGCCGTGGATTTGGCAGATGTTCTTTTTGGTCATTAGAGAGAAAAAATCAATTAATAACCGCCGTTTGTGGATAAAATTGATTACTGGGGCTTCTGAAGTCAGCCGTCTGACCGCACCCGGGGCATCCGTGTGAACCCTGAAAATTGTAATTGAGTACTGTCTAATCAACAGTCAAAATCATTCGTCTCGGTTCCACCAACGCAACCTGCCCAAAGAAGGAGCGAGACAATCGTGAGGAAGTAAATGGCGCTTCCACTTTTCGTGACCACACTTTGATTGATGAACAGAGAAAACGCCTCAAGTGAGTTAATCACGCCCAAATTTAATTTAGAAGAAATATGAAAATGCGCAGGCTATTAATTATATTTTGTTTGTTTTGGAAGTGCTTTTTCTAAACTCTGATTCAATGAGACTGCAAACTCGGTGCATTAGTGAAGAAACGACTTAAGATAGGGTGGAGTTTCATCGTTGGGAAATTAGATTTCATTATTATGTTTGTACCTTTTGACCCGTGGTGTTATTAAGGTTTTATTCTATCCTGAGATAAAACATTCTAAACTAAAATTGAACAAGTTTGTTGTAAAAACGAGGTTCTCTTGTTTTTTGACACAGCGACGTATGATTAAGGCCGCGTCAAACGTTTTGTGGAGGACTAAAATTAAGATAAACGCTCCCCATTAAGTACACTTAATGCTAGAGCAATTCAGCCCTATAAACATAATGCAGTTAATGCCGTAGATTGGGATCGTTAACATTTGTTAGATTAAGATTAGTGATATATATAAGTGGAAACAACGAGGACATTTTGAAACAGTGTGTGACGCTTCGTATTTGCAGATTTTAATTTTATAAAATGTAAGACGTGAAGGACGATTTTTATATATTTAGTTAAAAAATTTGAGATTTTTTTAAATAGTATAAGGAGCAGCTCCACGCATTTAAGGTTAAAATTACTAATTTCTAATGTACGTATGTTTATAACTTTATACATAATTATGTATGTTTTACCAATATGCGTAAACGGTATATGATGACGAACCTCAAAGCCTCAATGCAGAAACAGATAAGTGGTAGACAATGTAAGATTTTGTTGGACGATTTTCCCTGAGAAATAATTTTGCGCACATATCTACAGCGAAGCAAGTGTTATTACAACAACTTGTGTGTCAGTCTTCAAACTATGAGCCTTCAAACAACATTTACTAACTGGACCAACTGAGACAAACAGTCCTATTCATGTTCGGTGGTAGGCCACTTATGACCACTGCTTACTCGTGTGCTACAGTTTTCAGTTAAAAAGAAACATTATTTTAATACTATATCATTGAATAATTACTTTAATTTCTGAATATTAATGTAATATTAGGGATACATTGCGTTTCGGTGTTGCTTCTACTCCACGAATCCTCTGTGCCATAAGGCAGTCATCGCTCATCATCTCAAGTTTACGCATAAATAAATAGACAATAAAGTAAATTGAAATCCTTCCCAAAGTGGCGAGCGATCGCCGCGTAATGACACCGGAACCCTTTGAGTGGCTCGTAAAAAGTATTTGTTTAAACAAAACTTGTTTTTTCTCTTCAGATTCTTATAGAAGCTATCAACTTTTTTACTCTTATTTCTAAGAATCGTTCTTAAGATAATCCATAGTCTACTGAGAACTTTACTTTCGTACTAATTCGAATTAATCAATTAGTCCTTATTGCATTTTTATTTTTAACATCACGCCTGCAGAGGTATGTTTAGTACTATAGTATGTACAATTTTTACCTCCCACTATGGAATAGGTGGTAAGCCTACTGCCATAAATTAGTTACAAATCCAGACTCCGAGCCACTATTAGAAAATCTAAATCAAAAATCCTATAGTGCCCGACCGGGGATTTGAACCTAGGATCTCCCGATCGACAGTCGCGCTTGCAACTAACACGACCAACGAGGCACTCAATTATTACTATTATTGTTCCGGATTATTATTATTATTATTCAGAAGAATTATTATTATTATTATTATTATTATTCAGGACGATTATTATTATTATTCAACAGTATTCAGATAAAATTCATATAATCATCACTAACAGAACAGGCACATCGATAATCGACTAACATTTTGCCCAGTGGCATGTTACACGAGTTCGACACACATTCATCGACTTCAACAGCTTTATCTAAATCCGATACTTGTCACTTATACAATCAAACAAGCAGATGTAGTCAACTTGTTATCGCGATTTGCGTGGGCGGACGGCACGCGTCCGTGTTGCCAATGAACTGATCTCAATGCAGCTCATTGTTGGCTATCCCCGCTCATGTACAAGCTTGTCATCAGCTTCTTCCTTGTTTGCTTACCTTATGTCATGTAAACGGGGTATTTTGGAGTTCGTTAAATTATAGGGATACGCCAGCTTATATTAACAGAAGATAATAATATTTTGTCGGTCATATTAAATTACGTCCTAAATAAGTTTTTGAGTACCATCAAATAAGCAGCTTAAGAAAAAAACTACAATGACAGTAGCAAAATATGTAACAAACGACTAAAGTTTTACTTAACTCATCATTACGCAATCGGAACGGCAATATCATATCGCAATAGAACGATTGAACTAGTGATGAGTACCAATTAGAACAATAACTAATCGCCTGTTTATCAAACTAGCACTAAATTGAAAATATATACATATGTTGCAAAACTTTCTCAGGGTGTTCGTCTTAATAACTACACAAAGCATGACGCTACCCCAGGTAAGGGTGGAAGACCGCCGGCCGCGTGCCACCCTCCGCGTCCAACGAAATTACACACTCATTAGCTTTAATAATTTTTATTTGTTTTTTATTAAAACCTCATTGGCGCCGGAGGAGCGCCACTACGAGACACGTGAACACAGACCATAATAAACTCGGTCACACGGTCATAATCATTCACTCCCAATCTAAAAAATACCATAGACAATAAACGGACAACTCATTGGCTAACGTGTACTTTTACAATGCAAACAGACGGTATATATAATATTTACAGTATCACAAGAATAACACAAACGGGACAAAGTGTCCTTTCGCAAAAACTCGGTGTAAAGAAAAATTTAAAACAGTAAAAAATACTAATTACGGTTCTACTCGTATTGGGGGGTACAAAATTGACATTTGCAGTTGTCACTTCAATAATCCCCGAGCCACATGCCCAGCGCGTACATTATGGGCAACAAATACCTTTCAGGGAGCCGCTGTCCAGCAGTGGAAAAAGTCAGGCGAATAATGGTGATGAATTCGAGGCTTAAAAATGTCTGTCAAGGTAAAGTTGTTATGACTGTCCAATCATTAAAAACCTATGAACCTACAGTTACCGTGAAATGTTTTTAAGTAATTTCGATGAACGTGATGGCCTTATTCAGGCTTCCTACTTAAGTTGCCCCTACTCCATGTCATAAAAGAACTTTTAAGTATAAAACACATTGAAATTAAACAGGAGTCCATAAAGCTATCTGTGCGTCACTGATGGACATTTTAATGGCTATTTGGATATTATGAATTTAAATATTTATACCGCCATATTATATCGACTCGTTGTTCTGTCACATAGATATTACTGGAACTACTTATTTGTATAAATAACTTTGAACATTTGAATGGACAGATTAAAATTCGAAATTTATGGAAAAATATATATATAAACGGGTATTAGTAGTAGCAGTAATTGCTATATTTTGCAACTACTTGGGAATTGTTATAATAACACACAATAAAAAACCTTTTAACGTAATAACTGTCTTTAGGAAGATAAATGTTGGTCGTAAACATCCAATCTAAATTATGAGACTATTAACGTTAACGAATTGGAGCTACACAATCGGCTTTTCTCATTTTCCAATCACAGGTGAAATTAATAGCGCTGCTACCCGATGCTAAACGATAGTGACCCTGATTTGGCCCTTACAAGCAATTTAATATGTCGCAAAGTGAATTTAAAATTCAAATAAGTAAATCCGTTATCGATATGCCGTAATTAATTAAAACGGAATTTAAAGCAGTCGTTAACTTTGAAACGTGTAGAGAAATTTGGTCGACTCCGAACGCGTTGAAGTCCATCTATAATAAAATACCGTTTAAGATGCACTACTAAATTGATACACGGTGTGGTAATTTAAAATAGCCACGCTGCTTTACTACGGAAATATAACATTTTACGTAACAAGCTGCCCAAAAATTCAAGTGAAAACCGCTCATTTAAGCTCTCTAGCGCCATAAAATATTATGAATTTTTTCAATTATTTTAAATGTCAACACGTCCCACAGATCACCATTTTATACCAGACCCATCCTTTTATACCTATAGTGGGAAAACAAAGTATATATCCAATACTTTGTTTTCCAAATATTATTTTTAATTTACATTGTTATAGACGCCTTCGATATTATAGTATCGGCTTAAACTTGTAAGTATTGAGGCATTTATTAGAAGCGTAACAGCACGCCTGTAATCCCTGATGAGGTATGCAGGGGAGTATAGTATAGGTACTCCTACATTTGACCAGCTACGTTTCAGTCTCACAATGGTGTAGAGAGTGAACCTTTTACCATTCACCGGGCACAAATCCAGACGCCAAGCCTGTGATACAAATTTGAACTTATAAAAAAATCATATCTTTATTATGAGTGTACGTTGTCTAATGCATAGTATTTATTTCATGTTAAATCCCAAAATTGTATTTATTTTAAAACAGAACCAAAGTAAAGTGGTAACACAAGCCAATTGATATCGTGAGCGAGCAAAGTTCTTCGCCCTTAAGGTTTAAATTGCATCAATTGAAAATAAGTCAAAAATCACTTATAAGTTCAATTTATAACATCCGAACCTTGAGCCCGTATCCTGTATTAAATTTTGGTTAAGCGAGACCTTTACCCTGTTCGTGTTATTCGTCGTATTTATAGGAGCCATCGATAATAATAAGTTAAATTTAATTTAAGTTAATTTAAATTTAAATTAAAGTTAATTTAATGCATAAATTTAATAATACTCTATGTGTGAGTGATAGTCGTGCTGGTGTGGATGCGCGTCTTACGATCAAAAGGTCTTCAAATTCCCGATAGTGCACTATTGGATTTTTGTAAATTAGATTTTATAATACTGGCTCGGGCTCTGCATATGTGCCCTGTGTATGGACATAGTCTCACCACCTATTCCATAGTGGACGAAAACGTAACTAGTAATACGTAGGAGTATACACATCTGCCTACTTCTTCGGTAATTACAAACGTAAAGTTACGTAATACTATGTGACAATACGTTATTTTGTAACATTGCACTAGATTTAAGCAAGAGAAATATGTCGCAAACAAGACTTCCAAGCAGCTTGATTCAATTGACTTCACTAAAATTTCGTGACCAAACATAAACATTACATCATTAGGGCGGATAAGATAATAATAATGATAACAGAATTTGAAATTCATTTATATGGAGGTAAAATATATTACCTAACAACTTAATTATTAATAAAATTTATATTTAACGTATAAACTATGAATTGGTTTTCATAACATCCGTTTAGTGTGGGTAATTTGTTCATCTTGTAACAATTAATAATCCGCGGCACCGCTCGTGACCACCGAAGGGTGTCGTGACCGCGGCGTCTCTGACCCGCCACAGATTGAGATATCAAAATTCGCATTTCAATCCGCTCACATGCGTTTGTTTTGCACTAATCGCTTAGTAGCCTTCGGGGCCCCCATGTTGTTTCCAGGCGCTTCCACAACATGTAAGCAACATTGATTAATTATGAAAGCGAATTAACGTGATTTTATAAAATTTTGATAAGCATGTGTGTAAGTACAAAATACTATAAAAATGAAAACGAAAGTAGAATTCATAATAAACGTAGGTATTCGTAATTAATCTCCCAATTCATCCCATGACAAGAGAAATATATTGCGTGTTACTGCAATGAAATCTCATTATCTTAAGACGATGTCGTTTTAAATTAAAGTATTTGCTTTTACCGAATCAATTACAACTATGTGCAGTATGTCCATTTGGTACACCGAAAATATCTACCGATCGAGACATTTACATATTATTGATGCTATCACCGAAATGTTTCCGAAAACCTGTACTCGTATCGCTTCGGTGATACTAACATCACTGAACGCATGCATACGTTTAAAATGTATAAATAAAATGTAACTAACAAATTTTTCTCCGTATCGGTGAGTAATTTACTGCTTTGCGTTCCTTAGTAATTCTATTTACACTTTCTCTAGTAACATTCCTTATCGCTCGTCTACGTAATTTACAGTGCGTCCATAGGAGTAATTGTTTTTGTTTGAATTATACAAATTGCTGTATCCGTTGAATAAAGCTCACGGGCGCTCATCGATACAGATTGCTCTGATTTATATTTCAATGTGTTGATTTCATCAGTCCTAAAGGGTCTAGTAGAGTATTGCGTTCGGATATTTTGTACTAAACATTTTAGTTTATTAAGGTTATTATTTCATAATATTTGTATGATTCATAACATTCCGCCTATTATTCCCGAAGAGATAGGCAGAGGAATGTAATACACTTCCATGTTTCACCAGTTACGAGTAAGTCCCACGATGGAATAGGTGGTGAACGTACTGCCATAAATCGGGCACATATCCAAACTCCGAGCCACTACTAGAAAATCTAAATTACACAAATCCAATAGTACCCGACCCGGGATTTGAACTCAGAACCTCCCGATCACAAGGCAATAGTTCCCGAGAACAAGGCAATAGTAATTCGCTGCCAAATATCTACATTGAATAAGGCAATCGAATATAGAGTTTTAATATAAGCAAATTGAATATACATACATATTATGTATATCTCCGTCATTGCATAAACGCTAATAAATTCGACAAAAATTAGACAACGTACATTCCACGTAAAATTAATTAAGTAATCATTTTAACATTTGAAGCTAAAGCCAAGCATGCTTTCTTTACAGAAATTTTAAATAATTCTTACTGTCGTCTAGCAATCTTAAGTTTTATAAGCACTAAATCTTAGCAGACTTTAACTGTTATTTAGATTACATAGTAAATATTAAAAAGTTACTGCAACCTATGTATATTTTAATTTCATTGATATTTCATTGTTTCCGATCGTATGAGATCTGGAATTGGCGTCCCGATAAGCCAATGTTTATTTTAGCCCCGAGCCCCACACAGAGCTATTCAATTTTACAACTTTAATCTAGATAAAGAACCGCTTCGCCGCCTCTTGGTACCTTATGGCTTTATTTCTCGTCTTAATTTCGCGTGTTTTATTGCACTCTAAGACGTATCTACTGTATTGTACCTTACTTGTTCTACTAAAGCTTACTTAAAAGAGGAGGCACATTGCATACTTACTGAATGCAGATTAGTATAATCTATAACCACGAAACTTTCTAAGTTCCTGCTATAACTAAGTAACATCAACTGATTCAAAAATAGACATTGGACTAAGGACCTTTTTACAAGGCTCCGATATTTTTATAATAACCCAAATATGCACTCAACATGTAAAAACAACTTGTCCGGCGTTACCTAGTCTGCTTGTTGATTTTTTAAATTTTTTATCCCCAGGCAATAAAATACAGAATATTTCAAATAATACAGAAATACAGAATAATTCAATACAGAAAATATTTCAAATAATACAGAAATACAGAATAATTCAATACAGAAAATATTTCAAATACTGAAATATCATTTTAAAATGTAGGTACTTCCATCGAGTTTATTTTTATTATACTGTCAGTCCGTCTTGTCCATAAAAGGGTTTTTATTTTATATCCATTAGCAACTTGTATAATATTTGAATGCGAAAAACGTTCCGAACGAAGGCGTTTAACAAATTCTGTTTATTTTTATTTGACGGATTCACTTGATTTCTGTACGGAATAAAATATGTATCAATCAATCAGAAGTTAAACAAAAAGGAAACCTTGGTGCCGCCAGCTGCGTCCATATAAACCATTACATTTGTGGGTTACTAATAAAAGTTTTAATATGACGCATTCGAATGACATCTGACGAGCGCTGTCCACACGTGCGTGAATAAATGTAATACCCACATTTGCACCTTGTTATAATGTTTAAACATTTAAAGATTTTATTATAATTTCCTACATCTCAATCATCAAGCCCAACCGTAGCTTGGACAGAGGTTTTATTAATTAAGCAAAGAATAGAGGTACTACTCGTACAATACTTGTAAAACCTGCTACACTATATACAGTCATTTTTCTGCATCCGATCAGCGGTTTTTACCCCGACGCGAAAAGACAATGGCAGTCTTCTTCGACGTTGCCAAGGCCTTCGATAAAGTCTGGCAGCAAGGCCTATTATACAAACTCCATAAATTAGGTCTCTCAGACAGATTAGTCCGCATGGTGGCTTCTTACCTTCAGGGAAGATCCTTCCGCTTTAGGCACGAAGGAATTCTCTCCTCCCCACGCCGCATAACGGCTGGTGTCCCACAGGGCTCAGTGCTCGCCCCTCTTCTATACATTGCGTATACTAATGATATCCCAATACCTAACAAAGGAGTGCAGCTCTCACTATTCGCTGATGACACAGCACTTTACTTGAAAGGGAGGAATCTCCTCCAAATCCACACCAACCTCCAAAGCTCAGTCAACGAGCTAGGAGAATGGTTCAAAAAATGGCGCATCAACGTCAACCCGGAGAAAAGCTCCGCGATCTTTTTCGATGCTAAGCGTCACCGCTTATGCGACACCCCACCGTTCAGAATGATGGGGGCCCCCATTCCCTGAAAGTACCAATCCAAGTACCTGGGGATAACCTTAGACAGTCAACTCACTTTTAGACCGCACGTGTCTAGGGTGTGTAGCACAGCCAGATTTTACATGTACCGCCTCAATAGTATGTTGGGAAGGCGCAGTAAAATGTCCCCTAGGAACAAGCGAACCCTCTTCAAGGTTTGCATTCGACCGGTCCTAACTTATGCCGC